>VYXB01006058.1:908159-1131718 GCA_013397135.1 Pachyramphus minor
GGGGGAGAGGGGGCGAGGGGAGGCGCTTAGCCCCTCTCGGAGCCCGGGGCGAGCCCCAGCCCCGGCCGGCGGCGGGGCAGTTCCGCGGGGCGAGGGTCGCTGCTCGACTCAAGGGCCGCTCCAGCAGCGGCGAGAGCTGCGGTGCCCGGCAGGAGCAGAGCGAGGGGTTTCCACGTTCTGAAGAAGAAGAAGGAGGAGGAGGGCTGCAGTGGCCGCATCGCGCCCGGCCCGGCTCTGACCTAATTAGCCGTGTTGTGCTTTGTTATCGCCTTCGCTCTTTGTGCATCTCTCTGCCGAGCAGTGGTGCAAGGACGCAGGCAGGAAGGGAGAATTGAGTACGATTTTGGAACCCCAAATTTGGCTTCGGTTTTGCCTGGCGGTACAGGGTCCATTTATCTGCTGGGAGCAAAAGGGACTGCAGTGCTAAAATCAGTTTACAGAGTAGCAGCTGCAAAACCAGACCAAATTCTCTGTCTGGCCCATTGCACATTCTTAAATTTGTACTTTAGCCAGTGGTGTTGAGTACACTTCATTCTGAAACAGGAAACGTCCCTGTTCTAGTCAATAGTAGTTATATTTTTTCAGCTGAATATTTTCTGTCTGAAAGCTAATTTCCCAAACAGTAGAAATAGGGACTGGCTGCGAACTATAGTCCACTGTTGTTTGTAAAAAAAATCACTTAGTCCAGTGGTTTACTTCTGACAAATCCATCTCTTTTCAACCAAAGATAAACTGATCATCAGAGCATTAGGCAGATGCCGTTTCTTTGTCACACTAATCACAATCATTTTTGTCTTGCAGCATTGTTTGATTAATAAAACATGTATGTAAGGTCCACAAAAACTCCTGAGTCTATTAGCATCAGCCAAACTAAATGTGATGATAGTGGAAAGAGAGATTAAAAACCTCAAGGATGTACCGACATCCCAGAGCAATAGCAAAGGCAGCTTTTGTGCAGCCATGAATCCCTGATGCAGGCTGAGCAATGAGAGGTAACTACAGATATTCTTCCAAATTCCAGCTAAGCAGAGGACAATTACGCAAATGACATTGCAGCTCTCCTGGCCAGCCATTAAGATCACTTTAAAACTTTTTTTTCCAGGGAAGAAAGTTGTAAGCACTTTATGGTCCACGCACATTAATAAACTAGTTGCATCTTTAGGAAAAGGCTTTTTCTTCAGGAAAGGCATGAGAGCTTTTGAATTTTGGTTAGGTTTGGGTGGTTTGGTTTGGGTGTTTGTTTGTTTTGTTTTGTTTTTTGATAACACACGGGTAGAATGACTTTGAAAAGAAGGATGAACGGAAACGTGCAAGTTGGTAACATTTTTGTGCCCACAATGGTCATTTTCTGTGGGAGGGACAAAGATTAAACTTAGAGAAAAGTTGAGCAGAATGAAAGTATCAGGTAGTTGAGGGGGTTAGGGATGTGTATCTGGAGAAGCTGAAATGGCCTTGGTCAAAATCAGCTGTCCTCTGTTTACTGGCATTTATGCAGTGAAGAAAACATACATGCTGCAATTATCTCTAAAGCATGCAAGGTAATATGGTAATATGGCTCCAAGGTAGTGCATGATCAGAGGATAGCAGAAATGAAGTTTCAGAGCTTCATGAGGAAATGTGTTGCTACAGCCCAGATACGTGAGGATACAGTTATAGACTGCTTTGAGAACTGCCAGATTGTGGTCTGAAGTTCTTGGTTGAACTACAAAGAATGTGGTGCTGGCCTCTCCTAAGCTGACAGGTTTCAGGTGCCAGTACACTTAGTTTCCTTCTGAGAAAAACAGAACAAGCAAGAAGAAGTTAAGACTGGTAAATGATGAATGCATTTTGTGGGGATTTTCCTGAGGAGAAGGAAAGAATGAGATCTGGAAAAAAAAGTATTATACTGAAGCCATCTGGAAATAGAAGAGTGTTTTTCTAGAATCCGTCTTCATGTAAACAGCAACTGTGGTTGTCACAAGTACATTGTGCAATCCTGACTGAGGAGAGAAGCATCCAGAAGAAAAAAATCTTTAGGAAATGAGGAGAAATGCAGCCTAAATCATTCCAGCCTTTACAATTGCAACAGTCTCCAGCTTAGTTGTGTCAAGTTACTGAGAATGGCTGATGGCTGCCAGCAAGAGGAGCAGCAATACACTCTGCCACAACGGCTCCTGAAAGTGATGAAAGAAGAAATCTGGCTAAAAGAGTATTTGATTTCAACTGCAACAGCTAAAGCTGATCTCCAAGTTCCTTCCCAGTCTCTCCTTGCAGAAACTTAGAACTTTCTCAAACAAGGTCTTTTGCTCTAAAGCTTAATCTCATCACCAAACCTCTTTCACTGTTAATGTAATGATGACACCAATTTGGTTCCATTTTCAACCAGAATATTTTCTAATTAAAGATCTATTTCCATTGGAATATCTGCAAAGCTGACATTCAAAATGTATAGTTTAATATTTATCATTGAATTTAAAAATAAGCCTGCAACTTAATACTGCAAACTTTTACAGTGTAGTAATCCCACTGATGATTAACGAGAATTTGCAAATAATACTCAGTTTTTATTAAAATGAGGTTAGAACATGTAATTATTTTATTGGAATCATTTACATGAGCCTCGGTTACAGTATTTCTTTTCATTTTTTAAAATTGTATTTAAGGTATTTACTGTATTAAGAATGAATCAGTGAAGAATTCTTGGGCCAAAAAAATCAAATTTAGCATCACTCAAGGCAATTTCTGCTTCTGTCTTTTTAATATGTTGATTACTCAGCCAACTTAGTAAGATGAATTCAATACAGATACTGTTGTGCAATACAGACAGAATGGCCTTGCAGAAGAAACTTTAAACCAAATGACTAATTTCTTAACTTTTTATACTAATGGAAATGTTTGCTTTTAGTTGCTTCTTCTGTGTTCATTGCAAGGGCAAATAAACACTTTTAAACTGAAACTATTTGTGCCATCTGGTGGTACTAACTCTTGCCTTCATAACTAAATACTCACAAGGTTAAAAATGCTTCCCCCATTTATGCACCACACAAAGTATAGGATTAGAAGAAAGGTATACACTGAAGTGTGTTCTGAAAGCGTGTAGATACTCAAAAGAGTAAAAAACTGACTTCCTACAAACTGCGCCAGGACAAATGTGGATACTGTGGCTTTGTGAATGTTAGGGAAAAGAGAAATCCATAATTTTGCCCATGGCCAGAGTTCACAGACTATTGATGGAACAATATTAAATTCTGTATTTTTTTTTACATTACTTCTTTATCATAGATATTCTCTAATTGGTCAGGAGTGATTAAAATATGATGAAAATGCGGTTAGGCTGTTGCTGCAAAAGCCAGAGAAGCACTTTATCTGGTGCCATATCAGAGGAATTTTAGGGCAACTCAGTTGAGCCCAATCACTAGTTAGGCACTGACTCTAAAAGTGTTGGAAAAGAAAGCTCATTTGTGCTTTACAGATTAACTTAGACATTAGGAGTTCTACCCTAAGGCAGAAAAAATCAAATGCAATGCAGAATAGGAGGAAAATCTATTTAAACCATCTCACTTCAGGAACCTAGTTAGTGGACTGCTGTACTCTGCACTATCTGGGGTCTTGGCACTGGTTAAGCTGAAAGAGACAGACATGTTTGTGCTGAAATCGTTATTATTTTGACACGGTCAGGAATTTTATTTTTTTTTCTGGTTAAGATACTAACTTGAGTCTTGGGATATGTTTCTTTGAAACCAGATGTACCACAGCATATGGGTGAGAGGGTGAGCAAGTCACTGAACTACCCTGTGCCTTACTTCCCATTTGCAAACTGTGTCAAACATTCACCCCGTTCTTTGCCTGCCTTATGCGTTCGGTCTGTAGGCAACACAGCGCACCACAATCACTCGCTAGGAATCTGTTTAGTGCAATTCACGTAAGAGGACTAAAACAAACACAAGCAGTGGCAGTGCAGCACTTGTGGATGCGAAGAAACCAGGTACTTCGTCCTAATCCATATACAAAAGTTAACAAGCCAAAGATCTATTTTACATCCTCAAACAGCATGTTAGAGTTACAGAAATGCAGCTAGGTTGAAGTGCTCCACCAGTAACTTCTTTGCTCTTCCCCACTCCCCTAACCCACACTGTTCCAATTACTTGCAAAACCTCCTTGTTGTAATGCCACCCTTAGCCCCATCATACAGCCTTGACTGCTTTGCAACACAAATGAAAGACTCTTCAATTCAGGTCGCACTAGGCCACACTCAAGCACAAAGGCTAAATAAACGGCCATTGTTAATGGGCCACCAAGATGAAAAGCACTTGATTGTTGTCATCAATTAAATCAACTCTCTGGCTTTAGTGGCTATTAACTCTTTCAGCAAATTCTTAAATATTTATTTCAACAGACTGACTATAATTCTGTATTTCTACAGTGGCTTTCCTGGTGTAACAACATTTCCCTGGAACACTGCTGAATGTAGTGTACCCTTATTTATCCTTACAGCTGAGCCATGCACTGCACCAGCTCAGCTGCTTCTGACAGCTGCAGTCCCTGTAAATCACTTTTGTAAAATCTACAGGGCTATAAACTAAGATTGTCCAACTGAAGTATTTAACTGGCACTAGCATACACCATTTAACATGTTTCTACATTTGGGCTTCCTCTTTCATGGTTTCATGTGCACCAGGCAATGCTCCCACTATTGGCAATGGACATTAACAAAAGATGCCACTGGACTGCTCATGAAAACAGGTTGCGTTTGCAGCTACACACATCACCATGAATTCGGGTACACTGATTGCCAGCAATAACCTTTGCCTTGTGTTTAGATAGGTCTGAGAGAATTCTTTCCCACATAAGCATCCCATTTCCTATGTTTTCTATGTTCTGGTTTACTCTACCCTAGGATGCCCAGCTAATAGAGATGTTTACATACTGAAAGCAATTGGGTTTTTTTCAGGATTCGTTGTGAAACCTGTGAGGCACCTCTTGTTGGTCCAGCTCTATGGATCTATTTAGTACATATACATTTGATGTAAATAGTCTTCTTACTGATGGCAAAAATGAGGTGTATTATAGGAGTGTGTTCACTCTAGGGTGGAGTTAGTTAAGAATCCCACTTCTTGATTCATCTTATTTATCAGAAACTTCCATCCCATGTAGTTCCTAACTACCCTGGAGTGACTCTAACAATACAGTCTTCGAAGGAGCAGAATAATTGTACCTCTATAAAATATTGATCAGCAACAATTCTTTCATCAGGACATTCCCTTTTAATTTTCTCATCTCAGTTTCAGGGCAGTATTTGTCATTCCTTCCTTTCTTCCCAAACACCAAGTCCAGCCTGCTTTGGCTGCAACATAATAAGAATAATTTTGGGTGTCTTTTTGCCATCTTGACCAATCAGCCACTGTTGGTCCTGATAGAACTCAAACCATTGATTTGAAATATTTGTGGATAATTTGGAAGAAAGTCTCTTTTTTTCCTGCCATGCAAACAAAAATTAAAAATTTAATTAACTTAGAGAACAAACATATTATTTCTACAGACTTTAGGGACATATTTCGCTGTCTTTAGGTACATCTTAAGCAAGTGAAGGATACATCCCTCAGGTTTCTATTCTAAAATACCCCTAAATTTTCACATTTTTTTGAATAAAACTATTCCGAATCATGAAATGTTAACCTTTCAATACAAACACAGTTTTATTTTAGGCAAGTTCTACAGCTTATATAGTGTCTAACAAGTCTTTCCAATGTTTCAAACTCCTGCTACTGCTTCCATCACCCACAGCAACACCTTCAGCTCCTCACACCCTTGTGCAGCCCCAGGTACGAGCTAGTTGATGTAATTTGAGTGCTGGCTGGCCAGATGGCCCAGGCTGAACCTCACCTGCGGGGCTTTCAAGCAGGACACCAGCTTTCTCACCTTTTCCAAGCTACTGATTTTCATGCAGCTTTCAGGGCCATCTTATCTGTGACATCTCTGCTCCACCATCACCTTTCACTGAAAGTGCCTGAAGGCTTCAACAATCAAGAGAGTGAAGGTTTAAGGGAAGCTGAAGGAGGAGGTGAGTAGGCAAAACAATTACATGAGCCTTATTTCCTTAAGAAATCATATGACTAAGTCCAAGAGCATAGGCAATTTACCTTTAATGAAATATACAATGTTGGGTTCTACATTTTTGATGTCTTAAATTTGTAATTTAATGGAACTAGAGAATAGGGCACTTTCATAAACTTTAAAAAATCCTTTGCCATGTGAACCAAACATTTAAAGTATGTATCTCAACATATTCCTGTCAGTGCTCTTTTTATTTGACTTTTTTGTACACAGAAAAAACATCTTGGTCACAAAAGGACCAGGACACATTGCCATTTTGAATTAGTTCATGTTTTTGAGCTTCATTCACAATTTATCATGTTTATCATAAACTATTTGTAAATGTTGGACACTCAGCCACCAGTACATGCAAACCGACACAGTGCAACACATCATCAGAACTAGTAGGTGACTGTCTCTACTGCACAATTCAAAAAACCATTAAAGTGTCATCACCCTTGATCTGCTGCAAAAATGGAAACTTTCTGCTTGGCTTTGAAATCGTCTCTTTGGTCTAGATGAAATGCCAGCTCCTCAGTTCAGCTGGAGGTGATTCATTATTAGCTGATGACCTTGCTGTGGAAGCCCCAACATTCCCTGCTGAAATAGTCCTCAAATCATGAAACACTGACAAAGCAAAGCTGAGCAACTTCATTTATTTTTCTGTTTGGCAGAGACAGTAATGGTAATGCTAATGGGAATTTGTGGAACTAAGAGCAAGGCCCAGCTAGATATCCCAGTTATGGTGTATTTCTCACGTGATTGATTTGTTTTTCCTATTTCTGAGGATCAATAGAGGAAAAGTGTCAATCTGATAAACTGAAATTCTTCTTGTTCTATTTTGTGCTGTTTCAAGACATGCCAATCTACATACTAGTGTGACTGAGAAGACAAACCCTTTTTCATTTAATTGTAAACATTTAGGATGTTTATATCCCATCCTTCTACTGTACTGTGATGTCATAGTATTTTTTTGATTCATCTGCACAATACTTTCCTGAACCCATTTTTTGAGTGTGTTCACAGACATGAAACTGAGATGTGAAGGGTCTATGTGACTGTTACAGGATTCTAAAGGACATAAATTGTGTTACAAATAATAGAAATAAAATAACAACATATATAAGAAAAAAAAATTCGATTTTGTGTTTTCAAGGCTAGTTCTTCAGGTTAGGACCAGCTTAATGACTTTGTTGTTCCTTACATAAATAAGAGAATACACCAATAAAAGCTTTGAATTCTCACATGCAGATTTAACCATTTTGTATCTTTCTTATTTCCAAAACTATCAGAGTCTCATTTTAATATAATTCCTCCCTTTCTTAGGATTTCATGCCATTTAGAAACATTGCTGTATCAGAAAAATCTTTCAGACAGACAGCAAAATGTGCTTAGCATTTAAAATTCTTTCCAGATCTTGTGTTTCACAACAACTCTTTATAAACCAATCTGTATTTATTTTGGTGGAATGTTATCCAAATAAAAATATTGCATTTTCAGTTCTGGTCTCTGGGGCTTTAATTCACCGAGAAACTTAAGGAAGTACTCACTGATCATGGGATAATATTTCTGTCAGATACTAGCAGTATTTATTGCATCATTTTGTGACTTTTGAGTCTTTTTTTGTATAATTTGATGTTTATAAAACGTTTTTGCTTCTATTTTCACTAGGGGAGACACAGAGATATCAAACCTCCAAACATATGTTCCTAGGGGACCTAAAAACTGTAAATAAATAAGCCAAAGTCTGAGCTGTAGTCAACACATCTCTAGCAAAGAGGACTGTTAATCATTTTTTCTCTGAGGACTTAGAGACTAGCAAGTGTTTGCTAAACTTTGCCATCATACTCAGGATTTATAGTTCTGGATTTTCATGCTTTAGTAGTGGCTGATCAAACATGTTAGGAATTCACAAAGGTTTTATAGTTTTAGTTTATTATAATTTCTACTTTCTTTACAACCTTGGACTCTCTACATAACCTAAGGAGCACCAATATTTGTGACAACAGCCGTAGCGCAGAATTTTCGGAAAGTCACGGGCGGCTATGCGCGTGGGTTCCCCACACCTCAAGAACAGCCTCCCTCAGGAGCTGCCTCTGGCCAGGTGTGGCAGCGGGGACCAACCCCTGACTGGGGGTCGCAGCGCCACAGACACCCCCGGCTCCCCGTATACGCGGGTGCGCTTGGGGAAAGCACTGAGGGAGGTGCAGGGCTGCTCCTCACGGGTGGAGCTGAGGCGGCTCCCGGCCCTGCCGCAGCGCCGGGCCCGCAGCACAGACCCGCGGCCGCCATGGCCGCAGCCGCCGCGGGGGCGCCCCCTGGCGCTCAGCCGTGGGAACGGGCGCGGGACGGGATCCCGGGCCGAAGGGTCTGCCCGTTCCATGTAGGAAACACAAGAACTTCTTAACGGCAAAAGCCCTCTCCCAAGTGATGCCGTCACCGACATACTCGGAGAAAGCCAATTTCAACCGTTTTTATTCGAATTCTGAAGTCTGAAACTTTCGGTGCAGCGAAGTGTCAGGTGTTCCTCGCTCCCGCGGTGTCGTGAGGTGTCATGCTCCATCTCCCAGTGGAGGTACAGAGCACCCTGTAGATCTCACGGCACTGCACATTGCCTCTCTTTTTATCAGCTTCATTAGTTAATGTTTTCTATAAGCTTTCCAGATTTTGGCCTTGTAGATTTTGGTCTTTCCACGTACCACCATGATGACAGAATAACAGAATGGTTCAGGCTGGAAGGGACCTTAAGCCTCTTCCAGTTTCAATCCCCCTGCCATGGGCACGGACATTACATCATCCCTGCATTCTAAATAAAATTTGTTCCTTATTTCTTGTTTGTATTTAAAGACACAGCAGATCATGTTGAAAAGCAACTGACATTTGATTCCTATTCATCCCTTCTACCTTTTCATATTTTTCTTTCATATTATTTGTTTTCATCACTGGTGCCGCATATCATACATTTTAGAATTTTCTTTAACTATCAACTGCATGTTTTCTGACCAGCCTGAATATACTCCCTACCTCAGAATTCAATTAAGTATTCAAAATACCCACAAAGGAGTTAAAATTAATCTGAGAGAAGTGAAAAAATAAATAATTGAAAAAATTAATAATTAAAATAACTGAAATTAATAATTGTTAATAATATATTTAAGTATTTAACAGAACTAAGCAAATTCATAATATATCTTTCCATAAATTTATACAAGGTTTTAACCAGGACTGTAAGTTTTTAGTACAATGCACAGATTCTTGTTTACCAGTCAAAACTTCCATCAAAAAATTAAAAAAATTAGGAAAAAAATCTCCAATTAAAATACAGGTTCTAAAATCAGTGGATAGGTTGGTTTGTTCTTTCAATTTCTTCTTTTTTTATTTCTAAGCACCATTTTTCCTTTCTTTCCATTTTTACTAAATTCTTAGCAGGGCATTGTAAGACAGAGATTTAAACCAATTTCTCAATAGGATACTGGAGGAGAAGAAATTCCTAAAAAATCCAAATGCACAATACAGAGTGCTTTTGCAAAACATATCTACGAACCAACTCATCTGGGAGCCTGTTAGCACATTTGTGTATGTGTGTGGGTATTCTTGTCGGCATAAATGAATACAGACATCTTCAAGTGAAATGAGGGAGTCTGGACAAAGACCATGGATTCAAAAGGCCTCCAAACAGGGAGGACACTTTTTCCAAAACAGAGCAGTTAAAAGTACAAGGAATTACATGTTTACATGAAGAAAGCTGATATTTGACTTCACGTTTGAGCTCAGCCTCTTCAGTTTATCAAAGGAAAAGATAAGACCTGGCTTCATACATAGTTGCTCATAAAGCTGCTCAGAGACAAGACCTTCATAATGACCTTTCTTCAGTCTGCCATTTGATCATGGCATGGTTCAAATCCAGAAATCAATTTTTACAATTTTTCCTTCCCTTTGTACATTCAGGAAGCTGAGAATATTGCTTAGGAAGGATCATATCTTCTCATGGGCAACATTTATTTTATTGTTAAAATGTAAGCATTACACATCTTTTGACATTGATCATTTGGCCTTGCCTTGTGCCTGATGATCCAATTCTTATGAATAGTCCTTTTCATGGGTGTGATAGTTGCCCAGTTACTTTTACTTCCATAACTGTGTCCATGCTGCTGTCCCTGCCTCCATCTCAGATCCTTTGCTTTGGCATCATTCCTATTAGGTTAATTTAAATGGCTGAGGGATCAGAGATATCTGTGGGGCCACTATGCTAAGGTTCTTTAGATTTTTTAAAAATATAGATCCTTGCAATATATGAAAAAAGTGAGGGAATAAGGTACCAATTTCATAAAGAAACTCCGCGTAAGCAGACAACTTATAAAGAGCTTACTCATAAAGAGGAAACTAATGTAATAGGTTTCAGACCCCATCCCTCTGGGAATATACTGACTACCATGAAGGAGCACAGGATCCCAGAAAGCTGTAGGCTTTTGCTTCATGCACCTAAGCTCACACAAGATGGAAAAAATTGTTTTCTTTCCTCTGTGTCAGTCACTTTGATGTTATGGGCTGCTGTGTTTCTTTAATGACTTCCTCCTCCAGGGAGAATACCATCAGGCTCTTTTGCTCTAGGTTCTGGAGTTTGGTTTCTGATAGTTATAGATGAAAATGTAGGGATGGGGGCAGAACTTATCAAGAAAGAACTGTTTTACCTTGCAAGTTTGTCACCTAAGAATGTTCTCTTTCCGTTTTCACTTAAACATGCTCACGAACACACAACCATGTACATTGGACCCAACTTTCTATCAAGTGGAGAGATTAAACACTAATTTGTTGGGTTAAAAAAAGAAGTTGCAATATGTACTCTCAGATAGACAATATAATGATCTCACTATCAAGTCTTGTCTTACATGCAAAGTAAAAAACAGTGCTCTAAAATACTGGATTGTCCTGCATTTTGCATTGCCTATAACTCCATCAAACCTATTTCACAATAAGAGTCTTGTAAGACTTATTGATAAAAGTTTATAGTCAGCACTAGTGTTCACAGTAATAATTTGCCATGGACTTCTGAATTCTCACAACCCATTTCTTCCTTAAAAAAGGTTCCTTGGGCTGTCTGCCCTTTTTCAGTAGCTGTACACTCACAGCAAGTGAACATACTCTGTTGCACATTATTTGTACAAACTAGGGAAACTAGGGAAAAGAGAGCTGAAGAGAGATATTTTCCTTTCCAAACCATCATGTTTAACAGTTCTGTTTTACACTTATGGAAGATTTTCAACAGTGCCTCATCCTAACTGTCTTGCCAGTGACCTACCTTGGTCACAGCATAAAGAGTTAGCAAGCGCAACCTAAACTAAGTGTGACTTCCTGAGATGCTTATTTCACGGTTTACCATGAAATGGATTGGGATACACTGGATAAAAAGTGCAAGGAACCTGATGAGCTGTGGTTGTGCCACTGAAAGAATAAATAAGGGGTTTAGTCTTCAAGGGCAGCCAACAGCTCAAGAGGACAAACTGGCATCATTTTAGGCACAGCGTTAATGGTAGGCAAATATAAAACCCTCCCCACATTAGTTAGCATTTAGCATCCAGAAAGCTAGTGGCTTTGTTGAACAGCTTTGGACCATGAAGCTTGTGAAATTTCTGCAGGGGTGTTAACACTTCCTGGCTTTAGCAAGGCAGGAAGTACTGCACAAACACCCTTATCAGGGTATTTTGGTGCTGCCAGTTACATTGCCAGCAAAACCCAAGAGTTCCCAGGCAATTATAAATGCAAACACATGAGAAAAAAAAGAAAACAAAAGTGGAAGACTCTGAATATAAAGAAAGCATAAACTTATGATGATTTTTAATAAACAAACACAAGCCTATCCTGAATTAGTAGTTTCCCCTTAATTTCAATAGTGTCATGCATTAAATTATTAAACAGCAGAGAAATACTTGCCTTGTAAATATTTTAGCAGAAAACTTGCTTAAATAAATGGCCATAGTGGAAAAAACCCCAAAATTATGTACATTACAAGGCAAACATCAATAGAAACTCATAGGGAATTATAACAGTAAGGAACTAATTCATTTCACAGCTACATCATCATTATTATTCACTACATATTGACAACACTTTTTATAAGATGCTTTATTTCTTCCTTCAAAAAGGATTACAATCTAAACTAACACAGACACAGAACAGATGGGATAAGTAGGGAAGGGAAAAGTAGCAAACAATAGACAAACCCAATCTACATATATTACATCTAACATCCATTTAAAATTAATGTTTTCATCAAATTTTGTTGAAGATAAAAATTAATATCTCCACCTCATAAGAGAAGGAGAAATGGGGGGGAGAAATGCTGACTCTGTGGTCTGCTTTCTTTCAATAAAAAAATATTCCCTGACATCCACATAGGAGTAGAAACAGGTAAAGAGGGAATAGGATGAAATGTCAGTCATTACCCATAACATTATCCTGACCAACCCATTAGAAATTTTGAGTATAATTCAGTGATAAAGTATAAGAATTAAGTATAGTGATTCTTCCACCACAATGAGAATCTTTCTGAACAGGGGCAAGGCATCTATGCTCTCAAGGATAAAGAGAAATTTCTGCGAAAACCTGAGGTACTTTACCTACTTTTTAGCTTGCAGCAGCTCTTCAGTCATGAAAAACATTATAGTTATGTGGTGTGGATCTCTTTTCAGAGCTGTAGAGGGCTCTTTCAAGAACGTGTGAGCATTCAGTGCTGAAAAGTATTTTACTTCACTTTGATCGAAGGCAAAATCCAGAAAAACTCAAAGCTAGTGTGTCCGCATAAGAACATGTAAGATAAATGAGAATGAGTGACACAGAAGGTGTAAATCTATTACAGCTCCTCTGTCTCTTCATTCAAGCTGAAAAAGACATGTTCTCCTGTTACAGCTGTCCTTGGTTCACTACCTCCTTACTAACAGCCTACAGCACTCAGAGACTGTGCAGTGACAGTTTCCTTTGTAAAGCACTTGCCGAAGGCCCTGGAGCAGAATGAGCTATACACCACACTATGAAAATAGGTAACATGCTTTCATATATGGGAGAGATGCAAATGTAAATCCATTAATGTAGGAAGAATTAAAGCCATGAAGTCCAGATCTATTTCAACACAGAGACCTCTGCATAGATAGAATAGAAAACCAACAAAATTGATGTCTTTCTGCAAAGTGGAAGAATTTGAGAGTGATAGCTGGAGAGAAAGAGGACAAAACAAAGAATTTTTTCAAAGCAATTTATTATTGCATATATTTGAACAAAATCCAAATAAAATTCGAAGTATTCTGTGAACAACACCTACCGATGCTTGATTACCTGTGTGTTTTATCACTGGAAATATCTCAACACCAGCCACCCAGCTCTATGTCCCTTATGACTACACAAGTTCTGTGTAGTCTGATAAAGCCAGTTCCTACATGGTTCCCAGCCACTCATTCATAGACACTGTCTCCAGAGCACTCCTCTGCCTCCACCTGCTGCTTTGGCCAGAGGCAGCATATCCAGCCACTGGTTTCTAGTCAAGAAAGTGCTTACTGGCCAGGCAGCATTGGCATGCTGACTGACTAGTGACAGGCTAAACAGGACTGATCACTGCTGAGCTCATCATGCAGCCTCTCCCTTCCTGGAGGCACTGCTTGGTGTCTCTTCTCATCTTTCTACTCATTTTATTTTCACAAAACCTCTTGGAATTTGATGGGTGAGATTTCTGCCTTTCTGTCTAATTTCAAGTAATCTTCCACAGCTTCAACACCAGCGTCAAGAATTACTAGGGGATGCACATATGGTGCAACTTCAGAACTTTGTTTCCTGATGACATCCGAGGCATGTAAGGGCTCTTCAGAGAAACTGTTGCTCATTAGCATTGGTACCAAACACCAAAAATTATGAGATCAGTGCTGATCCTCTCAGTTGTCCTTTGAATTTGTGATGGGTCCATGATAAATCAGGTATATTATAAAACAATAGTAGTGTAGTTGTAATGAACCTACCTACGATATAGACCATGATAAATTCTCATAATGTGAAAAGTGATACTACGAATTATTTTTTATATATTCAAAGACAGCTCTTCTACAGAGCAACCTTATACCAAAGAACCTCTGTTGCTAGTTACCACACTTAATTTTACTTCAATGGAATAGCTCAGCTTCAGCATAGTCCAGCAACAAACTCAATTGATGAAGTCAGACTGAAAAAATTTGCACTTTCTGAGCAAATTAGTTCTAGCATCTCTCTGCATAGGATTTAGATCAGTGAATCTTTGCTAAATCTGCTATTTGGTCTTGTGTTTGCTGTGGGTTCTGCAAGCACTTGTGGCTCCTGAGGAAAATCCTTCCATGTCTCCATTTATTACTCTAGAGTAACACTCTTTGATAGAGCAAATTGATGAACCCCAAATTAGAAAAAGATCTATTTTCAGAAAAAAAAAGCAGATCTATCTTTCTGTCCATTCACTCCTCAACTATTTGCTAAGAATCCTAGATGCAGTATCTTAGTTATGGTGTTTATAAAGGACAAATGATCTCTTAGAGTCTTAATGAGATCTACCGTGACCAAAGAAGAATAAACAATAAATCAAAAGTAGGGTGGAGTCATGATTCTTTTCTAACACTAGCATTTTCTCAAGATAAAGGTCGTTCTGACTTACACTTCTGATAGATTTTTTTTTCTTTTAGAGCTGAAAAAAATAGATAACAAGATGAGAATAATTAAGCAGTTCTTAAGAAATCTTTTGAGATAATGAGTAGGATATTAGTCTACAAATTCTGCGAGCTTGATAAAGGTAGAAGAGCAAGTACTGCAGCTTTTCAGAAAATATACAGGAAAAGCCTGTGGGATGTCAATTTGTAGAGAAAGAGGATAGTAAGCAACTTTTTATAGCAAGGACAGAGATGTTGATGGACAAAAAATGTTCCCACACATCTTCACTTGAAATAAGCTTTTGAGTGTTGAAGAAAAATGGATAGGATTTTATTACATGGGAAATTATGAAGACTGTTTTTTAATTTTTTTTCAGGGAATCAGACTAAAAAAGAGAACCTGGCAAAAATTTTACATTCATTTGTCAGCAAAAATTGAGATTTGTTTTGTATGCTTTTTGCACCATGATGTATATGGGGAAAGGATTAGAATTTTTTTTTCTGTAAGTAACAATTCACAAAAAACCAAGAGTTTTCTTCTAAAATGTACTGTATCAGAAATATCAGTGTAAGCAGAGCAGATTCACTGAATCCTGTTTAATTTTGGGAAATTTTGCTTAGGCTGCTAAAGATGGAGACGGCATCAATAGCCTGATAAACCAGAGAAACAATCCAGCAAGACAACACAAGTAATACAAATATTGCACAGAAAACAATAAAAATCAGTGCATTTTCAGTGTTTAACTTCCATGCTCAGAGAATTCTCTAAAGAAAATAGTGGTTATTCAAATTCTGTAGGAAGAAAGAAAACAGATTCATTACTGAAAACAATTTGTGACCAACTTGGGTTGGGGTGGGTGTATATTGATCTTCTTTTCTTTTTTTTTTCCTCATTCATCATATATCAACTCATGTCAGTCATCGTTCTCTGCCAACAGCAAGTTACTACATTTGAAAGGAAATTTTAACCTGTGAACTTTTTATCTTGGCCGTTTATTTTCTTATTCATACTGAGCAACTTCACCTAATTTTATTTGTTTCTTCTCTCTGTTGGTTCACTGACACTGTCAAAATCTTAGAATTTAAAAAATGGCCAAATAAAAGCAGGAAGAAGAAAAGACAAAAACAAAACAAACGCATGAGAAGCTTTCTTTCTTGCTATCAAAGATAACCCAGGTGAATAACAGCTATGAGCAATGACTAAGTCACACCACAAAATGAGAGTTGACTGATACTCATAAGCATTTGACGAAAATCTTTACTAAAATAACTCTTTCTTCTTCAGTTGCTTTTTGGCTTTTCTAATCTATCAGAATTCCCATTCAAGTACAAATATTTATGTATTCTTCCACACAACACATTAGGCATGGAGGCCCCTCCAAACTTGTACGTAAACATAATAAATTCACCTTTTCCAGTATCCTCTCGATTTGATGCGAAAATCAACTGGATTTTCCGAAGTGACAGATTTTTTCTAATGCAAGGGAACCCCAACATTCAGAAACCTAAGTGCTTGCTTATGTATAACTGAAGTTGAACAAAATACAAATCATCAAAAATCAAAAGAGTTATAAAAAAATATTTACTGGGTCATACCAAAATAGAAGGAGCTAAAGCTTGTACTGGTTTATCAAACCTATCTCCAAGTATAATGAATAAGATAATGTTAAGAAATTCAATATAACCATTAAGTTAATTAGGAAAGGTATAGAAAGCAAAGCTGAAGGTATTATCCAAACACTGTAGAAGACTAGTGAAGATATAAATCTGAGAATTCTTGTAAATTTTATGTCAGAGAAATGGACAAGACAGAGAACAGCAATCATAAAAATTCAAAAAAGTTGTACTCTAGGAATCTATTAGGGCCTCAATTGTTAGACACTGGCATAAATTTGGAGTTTTGTTAGAAACTGGGTAGTAACATATGATCTCTAAATATTTATGAGAATGCATTAGTATTCAAAAGGGATTAACTGATTTCCTGCTGAAGGCATCAGAAACCTTTGGTGGTCAGACTTTTAAAAATCATGGTGTTTATTTTGATTTTAAGGACTATGAACTCAACAGCTTGTTCAGAGTTTAATCAGATACATAAATTAATGATGGAATCGTAATGAAATTTCAGAGCATATCTCTTATACCTGATTATGCCATAGGAAATAAATCTCTAAATGCAATCTCCTTTTTTTTTTTTTTGACACAATGTTAGACAGGAATTTGAAAATCCAGATAGAATGAAGAATCTTTTTCACAGTGCCTGCTCTTGGTGACTTTTTAACAAAACTACGATAAACTATTTACAATGTTGATATTAAGATTATGAAAGAACTGTAAAATCTATTTACTACATAATTTATTTTACTTGGTGCTGACAGCTCCTTTGTTTTATCAGTGATGAAATCACAGATTATAGAGAAGGAGAGGCCTATTAGATCATCTCATGTATTAGCTTCCCTCTTCCACAGCCAAATAGCTCCTCCCTGCTTGGAATTTTCCAAACAACGCTTAGGTTTATGTTTATCAAACTGAATTCCCCATTTTGCAAGACTATCATTAAAGTTTACTGTAGTTTTTGATAACAAAAACTTCCATAACAAAAGCAACAGAGCTTTCAAATACAAATTTTCATATACAAATTCGCCTTGCAAATCCATTAGCAAATATCATCACTAAAACTTTTTTCCCCCGGTTTCAGTGTTTTCCCAATGGTTATAATCAGCAACAGCATAAAGAGATAATTGCTGTGTACAATGGAATAAATTCAACTTAAACTGCAGTGTGCTAATACTATGCAATATTACATAGTAATATGCATTTATTAGTATGAAAGACCTTTCCCTATTTACCTCAGGCCACTTTCATCATTTTCTCGGTGGATGCTATCATTTCTGTAAGGAATTGTCTACAGAGGTATTACATGACTCTATGTGTCTCTAAACGCTGATTTTTTTTTTTCCCTCTTTACCTATTATGCTTGTCACAGGAGTCTCTAGCCTGAAATCAGCATAAATGAGTGTGGCTGGCACTGTGTACATGCACAGTCACATAGCCTCATCTGTGAATCTGCAGCAATTAATTATATTTATAGTGAAATATCTGCAGAACATTTGCATGTATGAATTATGTATTGGGCAAAAAGCAGTACACCATGGTTTATGCATTTTTGTTCTCATGAGAGTCCCTTTGTATCTGTAATATATGCTATGAAGTAAACCAGATTTTTATTAATTTGTCTATCATCTTGATGATGAAATATAATTTTAAGTAAAGACATTATTTTTAGAAGTGTTTTTCAAATAGCTATTTATCTTGGGTTTGTTTACGAATAAATTGTCCATTACTGTTTAATGTGTTTTTTTCTTTACCATTAAATTCTTCTAGTAAACACCAAGGAAAAAAAAACAACAAATCATCAATGAGCACGGGCCAGAGTTTAAGGCAATGAAGTATGCATGAAGTATAAGTGCGATATGATTATCTCTCTTATTATGGTTATTACAATACATAATGAGCAGTGTCAGTCTGTTATCTTATCATTTTATTATTTTGTGGATTCACCCAAGAGTAAAATGTAAATGTAGTAGCTGAGAAGCAGTGAGTCAATGGGCTGGGAAGAATGATAAAGAAATAATAAGAAGGTAGTATGCTGCAAAGACTATTCTTAGCTAGACTAATTGTATGCTCTGAAATTAATTATCTGCTACAAATATGACAGGTGGCTAAGTTAGCTGTGAAAGAAAACAGACCAGAATATTCAGAAAACCTTTTTTCTTTGCAAAACAACTTTTGGTGACAATATTGAAATAAAGTTTCATATACAAAAATTAACTGTCTTGGGGTTCCTGTTCAGAACTTAATCTTATTTTTCACATACTGTACTAAACATGTATGCTCCAAAATACAGCTTTAAAATTTTCATGACTTAGTGCCTGCATATGGAATGGCTAACGTTCAGTTTCAGTGTACATCTCTATTTTTCAAAAAAGCAACAAAAAATACCTAAGAAACAAAAAGAAATCAGATAATTTATTTTAAAAATGGTAAAATAGCCAGTAGCTTCACCAAAATACATTAATAAAATGTATTAAAACACCAATTTCTTTAATGACTGAGCCAGAATTTATTGCAGCTCTCTTATGGTGAGAGAGATATGATATTACATATCCCCTATGTGCCTGTTTGCCTTTGAAAAGGTAGAGCTTTTCATCCTGGAGGAAGATTCCAAACATTAAAACTGAAATTATTTAAATTAAATATTCTGTGAATATTGCTCCCTAATTATTCTAGTTGTTTACAGTTATCACAGAATTTTCACAGATTAATACAAACCATTAAAAACTAATAATTATTGTAACACTTGAGGGGAATTCTAAGATGAGATTTTTTTTTTATAAAATCACAGTTAGTATAACCACACGCTCCAGTATTCCTTAATTTATTTTTCTGTAGGACAGTACTCAGCCTGGAATTATCTTAGTTAGAGAGGAGGAGGGGATTATATTATTTTTCAAGGTTCTGTTGAAGGAAACATATTAACATTCATTGACCTTGCAGTAGTAATTTGTACTGATGAGCATCATTATATGACTGGTATATTAAAGCAGCTTATTAGAGATAGGAAGCATCCTATGCTATTCAGAGACATTATTACCATTGGAGATGTGGCTGTCATGGAGTCTTTACATACAGGAGATATTTGGAACAGTGGAAAACTACTAGAATAACCTGGCTAAGCCATCAGGTTACTGTAACTCACAGCTCAACCTTTAAAAATCAAATCATATGAAAAATTCACATGGATACCTTCCTGTTAAAAAAAATCACATGTCCAATTTTAACCACAGGAACACCTTCTATTAATGGAGGGGTAAAAATTAAAAAGTATAGTGAATGAGAAATACATGTTTGGGAGTACAGAGTCACTCTCCGTTCTGACCATAGAGATGTCGGCCGAAAATAGAACTGTGATTGCAGTATTCTAAATAGAGAGTCACCCCGCAAGCTCTTCTTAGGAGGTGCAACACATCTCATTACCACATTTTGGAAGAAATATGTTCTTAACAGAGGATTTTCTTCTTGTATTGAGGCCATGAATATAATTATCGCTTGATAATTTACAGCGTGCCAACTGTTTTAGTGTATCTAGTAAGCAATAAAGCACTAAAAGGAACATGAAGTTTGTGGCACCTGCAACTCATTAAAAGGGCACTATCAGAAACAAAATGTTTAGTTATCATGTAGTGCTTGACTACACATGAACAGCATTTAGGATTAATCTAGGGGTACTTGCATAAAAGACCGCTGGAACATAGGATGTTCAGGGAATATATGTTCAGAACATAGAATATAGAAAGCATTAGTAATTTATGAAGGGAAATTAATTTTTTTCAGAAGTAGAGCAGAGGTTCTCTGGCATGTCATAGGACATTATTTTTCCTAATGGTCTGCTCTGTTCTCTCTTGCTTCTCAGGTTCTGTACACACTTCTACTAATAAAAGTGTTTACTATGTAACCACAGATGAGGGCATTTAAAATGAATCATTTCACTAATTAAATAAACAGGTACATAAAAGAAAACTTCAACTTATATTTATTAACATAATTAAAGCTTCCCTAAGATAAAGTAATCATTTAGCTAAAACAATATAGAGTATTTCTGAAGTGCTATGGCAACTTTTGTGTTGCCAGCTACAAAGGATATTGGGGACCTGCACAGAGCAGTCATTCCCACACAAGCCATCAAGCATTATTGACACTCTTCCTGTGTGCCCTATGTTCAGAGTACAAATACCAGACTGATTGCATGTGCATTGCAAACGCTTTCACCAAAGTTTAATCCTATGTGCTCCAAGACTGTCTGAGAAGTAGTCACCCAAGAAATTCACAGAGCTGGCTCCTGGTTGTCCTCTTCATTTGAGGCAACTCACATGCATTCGGGAGATGGGCTGAGAATTGTATGAATTGAGCTGCATGTACAGCAGGAGAGGGATCCTTGGGGAATGGTGTCTTTGTAAGGTGAGCTACCTTCTCCAAGACTGTCCTGTTGGCATTCACAATGTGCACAAGAAATTGCAGGATCCAAATGCAGACAGAATATCAGGCAGCGTATGGCGGTAAAGAGGGAAGAAAATCTGTAGGAAGGAGTCTGGTGATACTGAGACTGGGTGAGTAAATGGAAATAGGAATTCATACATAGGAAGACTGGTTGAGCCAGGAAAAAAATGTTGTTCAGAAGACTAGAGAAGGCCTGGCAATTAGTTGACTGGGGGAGAATGACCTCAAGGTAGAACCAAACAAAACAGGATTGATTCAGTAAGTAAAATGAAAAAAGAAAGAGAAGAGGAAAGCAATAGAACAACTCAGGTATGTTTGGTAACAGCTCAGATTATAAACCACTCAGCCTGTGTATACAGTCAGAATATTGAGGTAAAAGTGAGTGGACAAGTAGACTGAGATCACTGGTGAGCTAGACTGAATGTCAGGTGAAGGCTGAAAAGGAGACCTGAAGGCAGAAGATGGTGAGCCAGAGCAAGGAAAGATGTGAAGGAAGGGGCAGAAGAAAACAGAATAAAAGTATAAATGAAGAAACAGAAAAGTGGGGGAGAGGTGAGGCAAAAGACCCTGGAATTATACAGGTAGTACAAGAAGGGTTAGGAAACTCCGGGATTAGTGCCAGAAAGCAACATCAGAAAACACAGGACTGTCTAAGGAAAAAGATGAAGGCTAGGATGAGAAATTAAGTAGATTGCTTGGGTGTTAAAGTACACCAAAGAGATTGGAGTAGCAATAGAAATCAAACATATGTTTATTCTGTTCACACTGTTACCCATTACTGGATGCTCCATGCTGGAGTCAGTATGAACCTGAACATTTTAAAACCTCACCATTCCTCTCTTATTAGCAACATCCATAAATCCTAATGAGCTGCTCTCCTGCCCTACCATTGTCCCTTCGCCATCTAGTGGAGCATCCTGCTACCACCTATGCCAGCTGAAGTAGTTGGGTGATGCATTGCAAATTTCAGTCTTGTAATGACCCATGTGCACAAGGAATAACAGTATGTTGCCCAGGGATCTTTTTAATTTTAAAAACTTTCAAGGTTATATTCACAAAAATCTCCAAAGATTGGCTAAAGCCCATGAAATGGTAGTTGGTAAAGAATTAGTATTATAAATATTTCTGTGTGAGTTTTAAACTTGTCATTCTTCAATACAATATTGTGAGTCTTTGGGCTTTTAAGAAGAAAGCAAAACTAATGCAAAACATTAGAAACATCTAGTAACATGGAAGATATTAAGTCTTATGGGTACTGCCTATAGATGGTTTGTTTATGATTCACAGTTGCTCATATTGAATGAGTCATCCTAAAGCAGATAATCAGCAATCTTCCAGCCATTTCCCCTTCCCACCACCAAGGACTTTGTAGACTTAAATTAACAAGAGGCTTTAAAAAGTAGTTGAGAGAAGCGAATTCTGTTTTTATAGAGATCAATGTAAGTAGAAATTAATCTTTTTATGAGCTAAGTAACTCACTATTGAACACTTTTCTATGCTTTCTACTGAAAAACCAGTTAGACTTCCCTTTTCAAAATGAGGTGCTCAGTTTACAGCAACAGCTTTGTATTTCAGCATTCAAGTTGATGCAGGCATGTTTTATATGGTAAGTAGCAATTAGAGTTAAGTGAAAAAAGAAGAGACCCATATTTGTTACTCATGGTTGAAAACTGATCCAATTAGAGTCCGTAAAATTGACCCATTTTACACTACGCTAACCATGAGTAGGGCTCTGGATAGAGTTTTTGGGTATGTGCCAGAGGGAGGGACCATTGAATACACACTTTCACATATGAAGTGGCAAATATCCTATGATTAGACAGAATGATATTGTGAGCAGTTTTCCAAGAAAGAGTTTGAAGCTTAGTCCCCTAACTTTATAGTAGTCAGAGAACACAGTTTTTTCCTCCTTACACATTCATCGCACGGTGCCAAATATTTTTGGATTTGCGAAAATGTATGCAAATCCTTACCTGAGAACATTTCCTACTAATAAACTATTCTGGGTGTGCTTCTCTCCACACTTTTGCTCCTTTGTCCTTCTTATCTCGAGGCAATTGTAAGAGAAAAGCAAAAAAGAATAGATTGTTAATTATGACAGACTGATTACTATGGAGATCTGTTAGCATCAACACTGAGCTGTTCAAGATTAAAAAGTCCTTTCTGCAGATGATTTGTGGGTTTTGTAAAAATAATGACAAAATCAAAATGAAAAGAGTACAATTTATTATATTTTAAATTATCTTCAAAAGACTGGAGAAAGAATGAACAATCTGGACCAATAATCTGTAAAACTTGCCTTAAAAGGAAACAGCCATTTCACATAATTTTTTCCCTGCTGTAATGGAAAAACATGATACCATACAAAAGCAAGCCTTTTTTTCCCCAGTCCTATCTCCATCTTTTTAAGTGTTGAAAGAAAATTCGTTATTATGGTAAGACTGGGCATCTTGTGAGTTCCTTAATTGCACCTGGTGCAATAGGTACAGCTCTGTCTCCCATAGTAGTGATGCAGCATTTTACTCAGTGAGCCAAACGTACTCTGTGTGACTCATGTGTCTTCAGCAGGTTTATAATGGGAATTAGTCTGTTCCAATAGACTTAGTTGTTTCCTAGGAATGCCACCTACTTTTATCATTTTAATTAATATTCCAAGACTAAACTCCAACTCGCAGCCCTCAAGCACTTTCTATTTAATTCACCATTTGTTGCTGTTACAATATCTCTTTTGACGCAGTCCATCATTCAAATTACTGTTCTCAACAATGTTTTATAAATTGCCCAATTTCCTAAATAATGATAATTTTTCTTAGTTATACCTTAGAAGAGGAACCATCATATAGAAGCACTTTCCACTTTTTTTTTTTTTTTACAAAGGAATGGGAATTTCTCTCCTTTATGGACAAAAATCAGCTTCCTAACACTGCAATAAGAACCTGCACTGCAGCAGCTTCAGTAGGAATAGGATTTTTCTGTTATCACAGCAATGAATTAGGACTGCTTGTAATATTTGCTTCATGGCAGCAGAGAACTCAGGTTGGATTATTTGAAACTTATCACTGAGGAAAACAAAGCAAGAACAAAACTCAGAGCAGCAGAAGGAGGCTACTATTCCAGTGACACACTTTGGAATAATTATATTGTAATTCTCCTGTTTCTCTAACTTTACTATCTTGAAGCAAAAGAAGAAGTTTTCACTTCTGGAGGTGGAAAGTCATGCCCAAAGCCCTTAGCTTTACAGTGTTTTAAAAGGGATAAACCTGAACATTTTTGAGAGTGATGCAAAAAAATCCCAGTCAGTGACAGATACATGAATATCTGCTTCATATCACAACTTGGCTTTTCCAATTTCCAGCTACAGGGAGCCATAGCAAACATGCTATAAAAGCCAATAAACCTTTGCTAATATTCAGATACAGGAATATCATTAGCAAAACAGGAAATCAGTATCTGCAACACCCAATCTATTAAGGTTCTTGTAGATCTCTGTATCATAATAAACAAGTCCCCTTCAAGTATTTACCAGTAAGATAACACCACTTGTTTCTATCCTGCCCTTCCTCTGCCTCCAGGAGAAAGGCAGATATTGCAATGGATTCCTCTTTTGTTCATTTTCTTGCCTATGGGTAGGAGCGAATGTGTTTAGAGCCTGAGGTTAACCAAGATCAAAAATTCAAAACATTGACCTAGAAGAGTAATTAGAAGGTACTATGAAGAAAGAGATTTACTTTTCCCCTTTGAGAGACATCCACACACAAAACCCCAGAACATTCCACCAAAAAGAATAGAAAGCATCATCTAAGTTAATGCTCTCCAGCTCAACCTTGTGTTCGTTGCCTACCCAGCATTGCCGTGGTTGCAGTCTGGGTGGGCTTGTACTCAGAGGAGCACAGATTGCAGAGTACTGCAAAGGCTTTTTTGTCTTCTTACTCTTTTTGTACTTTATCCACTAATGTAAATATTTCCAAAACAATATCTGAATTGCATAGTCATAAATGCATGGGCTGGCAAATCTTCTCAGCTGCATTAGTCACTTCAATTGCATTCTTAAAATTTGGTTTGGATGAAAACATTTACAAATCTAAGTCTTACACTCTGTGCCTCACTGTGCAGCCACTGAAAATTCCAGACCCAAATATTCTTTTCAGATACACCCTACTGCATATGTTATTGCAACTGTATACCAATAAAATCCTCAGAATGAGATCAGGCCACTACATTTTTCAAAGCAGAGATTCAGAGACAACTATTGCTTCTTTAGTCTCAAGTTGTAAAGGTACATCGTATCGTTGACTCTGCTAATAGTTGTTAGGATGGATTATTGTTACAATGGTAATTGGGAGCAGGATCAGAACACTTGAATAGTTTTGCTACTGGTTGCCATCGATTTATTACACAAATTGATAAAATACACCTATGTGGTATACCTGCAGTAACATAAAACTGCAGGCTCCTTCCAGCATTTATCTTGCTGTTTAGTAGTTCAGAAGGAGCAAAATGGGACAGAGAACAAGAGGAAAATGCCCAGTGTCTGGAAAACCTCTCATTTCAATCTTTGCATGTATCCAAGAGGTGAACATTAACATGGGTTCGGGAATGTGTTCTCCTTGGAGTGAATGCTAATTTAAACTTTCACTGTGATCTGATATGCTTTAAAATGTAGCAAATCCCTTATTTATGAGTACAAAGGCCATGAAAGGGCTTTAGAATCTAACCCTAGGGGGCTCTTCAAGTGCAGGAACCCAGCAATGTTTAACACTTACACTTACTCTTGAACAGTTGCTTGAAAAAGATAGAGAAAAATACCTGGAAAATGACCTCTTTTCTGAACAGTTGTAAAAGCTTCTTGCATGAAATTAACAAAATGTTTTCTTAAGAAAATGCTTTCTGCTACTGTAGCTATTGCAGTTTGCTATTTAGAATTCACATTCCTAGAACAGAGCTGTTGCATACATTTTTTATGACATAATCTCTCACATAAATGCAGTTTTCGGAATGTGGACAGGTCATTAAAGAAACCTGGCTGTATTGGGGGAACAAAAATTATTTATCTTCAGGTCTCATATCAAAAGAGTTACTAAATGTCTGCTTTGATTTTTCAGATCAGGGTCTCCCCAAGGAAGCCCATAGCACTGGCAATAAGACATTATACAGATATAAAAAGAAGATGTATTCTAAAAACTACAAGCAATTAAAAGGTAGTGTGTCCTATAAATAAGATTTTAAATATGTTCCATGAAAAATAAGCATAATAAATTAATTTTGTTAAGCTGATGCAGAATCAGATAAAGTACCCTCAGATCAATACTTATGTAAATCCTGGTTAGAAATTGCACCACTGACTTAGGTTTTGCTTTTGAAATTGTTTGTGTTGCTGCTAATAGGACTACAAAACAGTCCTTTCATAAAACACTGGTGATCCTTTAAGATGATAGTAGACACCAGTATGGGGTCTTCCTAGCATTTTGCCTTCTTTCCTCCCCTCCTCCACTGCCCAGGGTTAGCATCCAGCTTAGCCTCAGTAAAAATTATATTCTGAACCTTCATCCCCGAGGTTCACAGCCAGAAGTATTATCATCAGCTGCCATTGGTCTTGGATTGAAAAAACATGCCATCAGTGAAGGCAGAGAAGGCTTGGAGGCTGAAACACAACAGGTATTTGCTTTTGGCTTTTTTATTCCAATGGGTGATATTCCCTCCAACATGGGGGCAGACTAGGACTCGGAAATGCTCAAAATATCCCTCCCTACAGGAAACCCTCACAGGCCTGGTCTGCAGGCTTCCCAAGAATTGTAGTTCTTGACAAACTTCAGTATAAATTACTGCAACATTGCTCTGACTATTCCAGGAATTATGAAGCACACAAGGACTACTATAGCTGCTTATTTTCATTAGTGCTTCCTTCTTGAAAAATAGAAGAAAGCATTCTAATAGCACAAAACTATGCACATTCAGACACATCTAATTAGAAGCTGCCTTACACTTATTTCTAAGCCATTTTGTATTAAAAAAAAAATGAAATTTCTGGTATGAAGCCAAGCTACATATTACAGGCTGTTTGAAAAGTAAATACCTTCCCTCTTTATGAAAACTACTTCTATCTGAAAGCCTTAGCAAGGGTAGGAACTATCAGTACCTACTCTTTAGCTTTTTTGACATCTCCACTAAGCAAATATTTGGTCGCACTAAGCCCAACCTCTTTGTGGAACCAGTCCCTCCTAAGCTGTATCAAACAGAATGCTCTCACCTGGAGTTCTTGCTCTCTTGTATTCCTAACACCCTACAAGTAAGGTCACTGATAAATCACTGAGGACATCAGGCAGTTCAAGTCTGTTTGGGAGCTTGGACAGAGCTATCTGTCCTGATCTAGAAGACTAGAAACATATACTCCAGTCCCATCCAAGAACTGGAACAAACATTCAAAATGTGATATGACAATTTCTTTAGTTGAACTAATCAGTAAAAACATCTTTTGCATCATACCCACTATTTAGTGGAAATCAGCTTTTTAACCAATAAGTATATGCATAAGGAAGGAACATCGTACCAAACAATTAATTTCCACATTGAAAAATATACAGACATGGAATGTGAGGTTTGCCACGCAATGTGAGATTGACAGTCCAGTGCTTCAGCTATTCCATTTTTTATAGTGGTTAATTATCTGATGAAGAACCCTTAAAATGAACAATTGTGGACTTCACCACGAGAAAAAAATCCCAATAACTCTCCCTTATTCAGTAGAAAGAGGCTGTATAAGGGACCAACAAAAAGTTAAAAAGTTCAGGGTTTGAAATATGTCATAAATTTGTACAGAGATAGAAAATGAAAAGGATAAGAAAATTAGAAAAAAAAAAAGCCTAATGTTTATACTGCATGGAAAGACAAAAAAGATTCATCCTCATCATGCGGTGAAGTAGCAAGTAAAATAGCTAGCTATATTCTTTCTGAATATAAGCTAGTTTATCTACACAGGACAGCAAAATTAGCATGAAGTGATATTAGCTACTCTCCCGTAACTGATACAATTAAAAAGCAGGACAGCTCACCAGAGGGGGCACAGAACCACCTGTCATCCTGCTTCCTGGACTGAGCTGGCTTAATTATCTTAAGTTTGGCAAAGAAGAAATACACAGCAAGAGAGGTGTAAAACATCCAATTCATTTCATCTCATCTCACTCATAGAATTTCCAAATTAAGATTAAAATTCAAGGCCTGAATGATTCATAAATCCTGAGGGCACTTCAAACTGCTGTGTAAAAGAATGTGAAAAACCAGCTTTAGCTTTACAACTACATATAATAGAAGCTAGAGTAACATTAAAGTCTTACACGAATAATTGCTTCTACTTGTTTTTTTCTGTTTGTTTCAATATATTCTTTTGAAATATCCTTATAAGCCAACATTAATGTTATTATATGAAATTAATATGCCTTGGAAAGAATTACAGCTTCTCGAAGATTTATATCCATTTTTACTCTATCAAAGTTTAGCCAAGGACTTCAGTGTTCTGTATGTCTTGAGATAATTTTCTCTTTAAGACTAGTTGTGTGGGGAAAGTCTAATGGTTAGTTAGTTGATATTTACGTAGTTTCATGAAAGCAAAGTGTACTGTGCAGTAATGAGGAATTAAATTCTCATGGAGTGCTATTCTTTTAAGATAATTCAACAGCTTGTTACTTCACTGAGTGCAACATCTGAATTCATGACTTAGGGAACTCATTCACAGCACTCTTTTGCCTCAGACATCATAATAAAGACTAACTTGTAATTGCATGAAAGGCCTACCATATGACAAAGACAACAAACTTCTTACCAGTCCTGTAAGCATAGGCAAGACTTTGCTCAGTATTGTCCATGTTTACTCCATGTCTATTTTCAGGGGCTAAAAAGGAAATATTTCCTCTTCACATAAGTTCATTTTACTCAATAATTTTCCAACAGTATCTTTTCTTCCCTTCTTTTCAAAACTATCAAATTAAAATGTGACAGAGTGAAAAGAATAAATATATATTCTGTCCTGATTTTCACTGAAACCCTTTACTTAATACTGCAGGCCTAAGTATGTAAACAACAAGCTAAATCCAGGCTGGGTTTAAGAGCTGATGCAATTTATCCAGTAGCTTATCCTGAGTGGAAATTAAAACCATGTACTTTATACTGGCTTCATATTCAAATGCCAGTTGATAGCTACTCTTACATTGCATTCCATACTACAAACACGGAAAGCTTACTATCACTGAAAGAAAAAAGAACGATGCATGTTGCTCATTGCCATTTGGCCATCAAACTGCAGATTTTCTCAGAAAACAGAAGTATTATATGTGCCAACTACACAGTTATAAACAGAGAAGAAAATTCTTATGGCAATATAGAAGGGAGATCCTTATTAATTTAACACGTCCTTGATTTCCTTCAAGTCATCATTCATTCTCATAAAAGACTACTCATCATAAAAACATATTCTACAGCTACATAATAGCCTTCAAGTTGATTAAGAGTAATTGCTTAGTTCTATGCAAAAGTGGATACAGGAAGCACTGCTTTTTCTTCTCAGAGGATGCATTACATGGAACATACTGTGGTTCTTCTTAAATAAGTTTTTGATAACTTATTTAATCCAGGTTCCTCTGGAAGCTGTATTTACCTATTTTTCACATCTGTCCTTGAAAAATATGATTTAGAAATGAAAAAACTGTTTCCTGCTGTAAAAAAGTGAAACTCTTTAGAGAGGTTTTTTGATTTTTCTAAAGACTACTTCATTTAAGGTTGTGGATTTTCCTGCTATTGGTCAACTGGATCATTTTACCATTGAAAAATCCTAGTTTAGGTGATTCAAACAATAATTTGTACTTGAAGAGTTTAATCAGGTTTTTATTAAGGGAAAGCTGTGGAGAGCAAGGCATAATGCTGCAAGATGGCAGTGGCTGATGTAGCTGCACTACTAACCAGAAGAAAACCTAGTTCTCAGTATAAACTGTAAAGAACTTCAATGCAGAAGTCATTGCAAAGTGTAAGCTCAAATTTCTAGTAGGAATAGAAGACACTGGCAATAGTATCTAAAATTTAACAAGGTTTTATCAGTTTCTTTTGCAGGGCTACTTAGAATTTCATTCTGTGGAGTATTTCAAGTCTGGCAATGTTTTTCAGGGACCAGCTTGAAAAATCAAGTTTTAGCTTGAAGTTTTATAGGCCAACAGTAGGAAAACTGTAACAACACACATCTGAAGAAGTGGTATCCCACAAAAATAGGATTGGAAAGAACCTGAGAGCGCCTGAATTTTATTTCCCAAAACTGAAGCTAATGAACTGTAATATTCTAAAGTGACTTAACTGGTATACTCTGGGCCTGCTTGCTCCAAACAGGTTTCTGCACCATCAGAAACGTCTATGAGTGACAGTGCTGGAACCTCTGTCATCTCAATTACAATTCTTCCTGATACATTTTTCTGTATCTGTTCATGATTCTACCTCTCACTTGCATAATGAGCTTTCTAGAGCAGATAATATTGTACTGAGAGTACGTGGTGGGACTATAACAAAATGATGTTAAAGAAATTATGTTATAAACAAAGTGAAATTATCAAGGGGAGACCTAGTCTGTGATTAAATAGCAAAGGTATTATGACATTAATAACAAAATAATAAGATAAATAGATGTGTGGATGCAGGTAAATGCTTGTAACATCCTTCATATTATTTTAGTGCAGGATGTTCCACTAAAATGCATTCAGATTGCATGGTGCTTTATATAGGGACTGACAGTGGGCTAATGTTTGGCTAATTTCCTTATTTATATTTCTAATGGCTAGAAAACCAACATATAGATTCTATTTAGAATGACCCTTCTGTTTTAGCCTGCAGTTACTAAATAAAAACAAACAAAACCCACAAAAATAGAAAAACAAACAAACAAGTAACGCCCCCCCCCCAAAAAAAAACCACCAAAAAATACCTCAACAAAAGCAAACCAAATCCCCACAAAAATACTGAAAAAAAATTCTTATATCTTCATAATCCTCAAAATGAGTCCCTGTGGAAAGACATAAGCCATGTGGAAGGAGATAGGCTATAATTTCCTACAGATTTCTCAGTGCTCATGAATCAACACTCATGCAAACATATAATGACCACTGAATAGATGTAAGTAGCACAACTGTGACCTGAGGTAAACAATCGTCACTGGACATTTTAAGGGAGATCTTTAAGGTCTCTTTTTTAGGGTTTTCACTTAAAAAAACAAAATTTCCAAATTGTATTTGATGCTAAATATAATTATCAATAATGGTAACTATTCTAATTTAATTTTGTTCAAATGTTTTCAAAATCTGAAAACCCATCTGGCAAAATACTCCTGCACTGAATCCCTGCTGAATTCAAGATTCTGATCTTGATATCTGAAGACCTCTGAACCAGTTATTTTGAAATGGTCAAAGAAAATATTTGACCATGTTGTAAGAATGGATTCCATAGTTCTGTGGATTGCCACAGAAGAAGTTTCTGTCAGAAACAGGAAAAGATTCATTACAAATGTGAAAATCTGAGGCTGGAAGACACAGAATAAAATTGTTGGGCATATATCAATAGCAGCATAACAATACTTATTAGTAGGATTAGTAAACATACAATGGCAATGGACTTTCCATGTTCCTCCACCTGTCTGAACAGAAGAGAATGGGAGAATAAAAGAGTAAAAACCCTGGTAAAAATTTATAGCAGAACTATCTTCTTTTTAAGGTACTCAAAAACTTTGTAACATCTGCAGCTGTCAAAATGCTTAGTTGTATCGACTGATCAGGTAGGTCAGAGCCACTGAATGGAAGACACAATGGAATTAATAGCTATATGTTTCACAAAGACTGCAAGCTAATGTTGCCCTTAAACATTCACATCCATCAATGGTCACCCTTTGTTAGAGAAGGCCAATCTCCAACACTTGTACCTGAAGTCTTTATTTCCTTGTTTTATTTCTCTAGCAATTTTTATACACTAAACCACTTTTTGGTGAGGAAAACAGTCTACTGGAAAGGAGTTTGATGTATTCCAAATATTGTAAGTTGTCTTTTCTGCATTTTCTGCATTAACCCATCCCTATAATACATTTCAGAATTAACAAGAGTTTTAGTGATGCAGTCATCAATTTACTTCAGTTACACTTATACATATTTGAATATCATCTGCAGTGTTTTTAGGGATTTAGAGCATTTTGAACATGCCCAGAAAGTCCTAACAAGCTCCCCATGCCTAAACTGTTGATGCAAGATCCTAGTTTAAGCCAGGACTTTTTTTTTTTTCCTCCTGAATCATCCTGTATCAATGACCTTTAAGTTTCAGTTAGCTTCTCCATTTCTCCTTTGCTCCTCACTGAAATTATTTTAAAATATTTGTTTAAGTTTTCATTAGGTTGTAAAAAATATGCTCAATATTTAATTAATAGACATTGATTTTGAGATTCTCAGGTGAATTGGAATATGGCATGGAAATACTGGTTTTGTAAAAACAAATAAAGCATCTCTTCAGTGTCTCCAAGTGTTTCCATCTAAGCATAAGGCATTGCATTCTGAGTAATCTTTACCAATGGGAATAGGAACCTGCTCTGTTGGACTTTGTGATGCAATAAATACACTATGATCTGCTACATCTATACATACATGGAATTAAGATTGTTCATACGTAGCAACCATCACATATACATGTGCAGGTGTGCAGTGTTCATGAATAAAGATTTATGCCATCCAAAAAAGTTCATAATGTATACTTTAATTCTCAACTGAATATATTTGGCCCCCATTCTCTGCTACTTCCATTTAAGGCTGTAGTAGTGAAGAGATATATATGGACTTTCTGCCCAAATTACATGCAGGATAAAGTAGCCTGTGTTGTACCAGCCAGCTATGTTCCTTCAGAGAATCCACTGTAGCTGAGAATTGCTCAAACAGTCTGTATTACATATTTTGCTTGGCACAGTCTCCATAGCTTGGAGCTGTAAGAGGAGAAAATAGAAAATGTTTTAGGCATGAGCTGTGCTGATCTTAAGTCTCGTGAGGACGCCTCAGCACGAAAGGGTGACACTGTGTGAGAATTCTCCGTGAGAATGCTCTGTGCTGCCTTAACACTTAAAATGGAGAAGAATCTTGCTGGTTAGGAGTTGCTGGTCCAAAGAAAGGAAATATTGCCTCACTGTTCATATATATCTGACCCAACAGCTTTAACATCAATATAGACATTGGTAACAACTAGGGTCCTTAAGTTTACCATGAGACTCGTAGCTGCAAGGAGGGAACTTGTAAATTAGTTTCAAAAGGAACACAAGTCACAGATCTAAGTACACATACAGGTATACACATGAAAATGAGTCTTCTTTTCACAGCCATGTAAATAGTTCACAGAACTGTGCTAGAAAAGGATAAAGGTTTCCTTCACACATGTGAGAACGTCCTATTTACTATCATTTTTTCTTGGTTCTGTGCAATTAGCACAGATATCCTTCTACTCTGCTTTAATTAACAGGGTATCTTAGTCTGAAGACTGCAATCCTAGGGTTCTTTCAAAGTATATTAGGCAGCTAAAATATGAAATTAAAAGAAAACAGACTTCCAGCCAACAGAAACAAGTGACTCATTTCCTTGTGAAAACACACAAGGTTTGTGTTACTCTGGCAACGATGTTCATCATTCCAGAATAAAGTCTCTTTGCTCCCTTCAGAGCTTTTATATATTCCTGTTACAGTCTATGTTCCACTGTGACCTAACATTGAACCAAGTTATTCAGTTATTCGCAAGAGACTGTAAGTTATGCTTTAATTTTGATAGATTCTAAGTCTGCTCCTTTGAAAATGAATTAATAAATACATATATGCTTTTTCACTGTGAGAACTTCAGAGGAGAAAAGGTATTTCTGAAGCATTTTGTTGGTGTACCACACCAGAACTCTGTGTTGTCATGATAAAGTGGAACTGCATTCAAACAACCCTGCAAGCAACAAACACATTGTGATTCCAATGGCTGGCTTTCACAGGGAAGTTGATTCAGTTGTATCACATATGCCACAATACAATTCAGAAAAAAACCCTACAATTTATAATCTCATTGTGAAATTAACCATGTGTCAGGAGAACATAATGGGAATACAAGCACAATGGGAATACAAAAATTCTGCCCTGTAGAAGTTTTTTAATACAGCAGCTCTCTCCTATATAAAGTGATAACATCATTGTGCAGTGTGAAAGAAGTACAAAGTTATAGTTTGAAACCAAAACTATAATTTGATATTTGTTACTGATTTCCTTCAAGATGTGTCCTTAAAAGTTAAAGTCAGCAGATTGTAACTTAACTGACAAGACAAATTTTCTGCTTAAATTTTGAAGCTGTTGCCCATGTATTTGGAGATTTCTCTCGATTTAAAAAGGAATTTAGGAGATTTTGTCTGCTACACTTCTTGCTTTCCTTGATAGGAGAGTAAACTTCAGTCTTAAAAGAAACATTTTCATAGGAGACTGTGAACATTAAAAGTTCTAAAATACTGCGTAGGAAAACTCCTACAGAACACATGATGAGCTGAAATATACTGCCATAAACTTCTGCGGAGTAACTGAATCTGAAAGCCATATGTCAAAAAATGAAGTTTTATGGCATTTCTGCACACACATAGATGTTCAGATGAATGGCTTCATTTACCCATCTCTAACATTTTTGTCACTCATGTACAGCTCTGTCGTGCAAATCAAGTCTTGAGAAACTTCCATTAAAGTCCCTGAAAGCTTTGCTGTCATTCTTTGAGACTTCAGGGTTTTGTCCCTGTCCCCCTGAAAGTAGCAGGAAAGAACATGCAAAACACCACTTTGTGCCCAGGTAATGATAAAAACATCTTAACTTGTATTCTGAGTTTCCCCATTTAATAATATTAAGCTGGAGATTCATAAGAAGAAATTAAAACAGTAAACTGAATTTGGATAAAGATAAATGAAAGCTCTGAAAAGCTTTCCTTGAAAAGCTGTTGCTTCTTAAATAAAACCTTCCCAAAAAATCATTGACACTTTTTAAATGCTTCCTGGGCTTGGCTAGAATCTCATTAAGTTACTGATCTTGGTGATGACTGACAATGAAATTCTATCATTAAGCTGTGGAACCCTCAGCAATGAGTTACTACTAAAGCCAAAAGCGTAGTAGAGTTCAAAACATGATTACACATCTTGATCCAAGTTCTTGGCTCCAGTTCCTTCTATTGAACATTGTTGAGACAGCACAAAGATTGAAAGAAGTCTTAAAGGGGCAGATGTGGATTCACTGACACTGACAAATCTTTAACTCAGGCAAAGTTGGAGATTAGAATAATGCCACCCAACCCTAGTTTTTCTTTCTAAGAGATGAGTCAGAATCGAAAGATGACAGGGCAGCTGGTGCCACGTGATCCTCAGCTGTTTCAGATGCTGTGTCTCACATGGTACACCTTGTAGACATACTTCTATTCTCAGAGTTTGAGAGCATTCTGAGCACTGGTAAAAAAAATACATTTTTATATAAATATAAAAAATGAGCATTAGGTGGAACAAATTCAATGTGGTCATACTGTTCCAAGACATACAAGCATTCATGTCACAAAATAAAAGCTGTCTGCTCGTTTGCTGTTGAGGACCAAGGTGAAGACTTTCTTTTTCTATGACTTCTTACTTGTTTTACTGAAATACCTGGAACTGGTCCTTAACAGAGGCAGGCTATATGCTTGGAATACTGGAAGAATTTCAGGTCTCTTTCCACATGGCAGTTGCTCTGCTGAAGTTCTGTTTTTACAAGTGATGCAGTGCCATCATACAGATAGGAAATGCAAGCAGGAATATTTTGCTTGTTTTTTCATCTTTAATAATTGAAATGAACAAGATATAGCAAGGTCATCAGGAAAAAAAATGTTGGTTTATGAAAGTTATTAAAGAGAAAAGGGTTCTTTCCTACTGTAAGACCCAACAATACTGTATCCTGCCATTCACATTCTTGGATATTACGGGCAAGTACTACATAATCAGCATGTGCTCCAAATACTTCTTATAAAATATACATAAGCTGTAATTGCCTGTGAAAGCTGAATGTTGATAAGAAGAAGTAATAATTCTGGTTTTGGCCTTGATCCTTAATAAGATGTCTCGTGCTAATAAAATACAGTGGCTAATACAGAAATCATTATTCAGTTATGAGAAGTGAAATAATTCTGCCTAGACTAAATTGACAAACTATACCCGCAGTATATAAATGTATTAAAATAGATAAAATGACACTAGTTTACATGAGGCTGATGCGTGACGTTCATTGCTATGCCTTCAAGAAACTGCAAGAATAAATTCCATCTTAAACTGTCATATGCTGAATACCAACTCTGTTACTCAGATACTGTTACTAGAACATCCTTCTTATAGGACACGAGTGTACAGAAAGAAAACAGTATTTGACTGCAGTCACTGGCAAATGCCAACAGCAAACTCTTACACTCATATCTCTGATATGAGGTTCAGTATGATTAGCAGTTGCTCACTCATTACTGTAATTTCTACATTTCTTTATATTTGCCCAGAGTGTGTTGTCAGAGTAGTAAATATGCTAATATACTAAAAAACAGGAGAGACCATGTTGTACAGCAGCTGTCTTCCACATCCACAAACCTCCCTGCATCATTGTCCATAATTTACCCATTACAGAAATAGAGTTGCTCTGAGAGTCCGTGGTTATGGCTGGTGAGGAGGTTTCTTAGATGTATCTTCCATTATGAGGACAGAGACACACAACAATATCTATTCCCAAGAAGCCTGCATAGGCAGAACAGGATTGAGGTGGCTGGTTCCTTTTGACCTGTTTTGCTGAGGAAACAAGCTGCTACTTTTTTACTAGCTGTGTTGGTGGGTTGTTTTGTTTCATTTTAATTTGTTTTGGTTTTTTCCCCCAAGAACCTGGCAGCATTGCTAGGTACAGTAAATTACAATAATCAACCCTGGAGGTCACAAATGCACACATTAGAAGTCTATTACATGTGGGTCCTGCTGGGTCTCCAACCACCCTTTTTTAATTTTTTTTTTTTAAATTATTATTAAAGCTTCAGAGGTCTGCTTTTACCTGCAAAAAGCAGTTCTTTTAACAATAGTTTTTGCTGCCTCTACAAAACCCAAGGACATGGGGAAATTTCTCTTTCCATGGTTTAAGTTCAGTTGCCAAAAAAGTGTAAAAATAACATAACTTGTGCCCTACAGTAAACAGTGCTTTGAGTGAAAGCTTGGATCAGAAAGAATATGCACATATAGTTTGGTTTAGGAGTGCCATTGGAGCTACTGTTATGGTGTTTCGGTCTTTGCATGTATTTGTTTTTAAAAGAAACTTTCTGCCAATGCAAGCAATAACCAAAAACACCCAAAATAAGCTATTTGAGTGGGTAAAAAAGCTTGACAATATTCCTTTCAAACAGGTGATGTCTCTTAATACACTAAAGGGCAGAAATAGGAAGGGAGAGATCAGTGTCTGAGTAACAGAAGGAGGTTGTTTACTCTGAGGACTAATGTTGGTACTATGAACACTGATGAACCTGCAGCCCTCCCTCAGCGCTCAGAGACCATGGATGTGAGCAGCTGTGACTGTGCTCTGACTACCCTCTGGCTAAAGTGCCTTTATGTCCATCCCTGGAATCCAGGGCATGAAGCAAGTACCAGTGGAGAATGTAAAGTGCGCCTTGGCTTCCCTGGTTTATGCAGAGCTCTGTGCTGTCAAGCAGAAAAACCTAAGCTCTTTCTAAACCGGCTGACTGGGAACTAGATAGTTTGCTACCTGGGAGCAGAAAAATACGGAGCTTTGTGCAAGTTTGTTGCCCTTCTGAGAAGCGCTTTCTTCTGGTTGGACCTCCTACACAGTCAGAATGCATCTGTGGAGCAACTGCTGAGGGTTGTGAAGGAAGCTGTACTCACCATACTCTGTGCATGGAGAAAAGGGGTAGTTGGCAAAATCTCAGTAGAACAAACCTCAGGTCAGATCCAAAGCTGGTGTTAGCCTGGGATTCATTACTGAAAGTGAAGTTACGATAGTTAACAACAGGACTGAAACCCAAGAACGCTGCCTTACTTACCTTTGGGATTTTGGAGTGGAGGGTTCTTCTGAAACATGTATCCTTGTATTGTTTACTGTTAACTGCATCTATATTCAGCACACTGCCAAGAACTGACAACAGTTTTCTGTGTGCACCCTGACAGCCATTCCACAGATTCTCCTCTCCCATGGTTTACTGACTAAGTGACACCTGCTCACAATAAATAAAGAGTAAAGTGGGCAAGGATGGGAAGAAAAGGCATCTCAACAATTGCAATAATCATACTATCCCTTCCAAATTTCAGAGGGGGTTCATATCAGTGATGTGGAGAAAGTGGACAAAACGACTTTGAAAATGGAAAATACTTGAATGAATAACCAAAAGAAGAAAGAATCTTCAAATCTAAGAACAAGGAAAATACAGGATGGGTAAGAGGTAAAGAAATCTGCAGATAAGACAAAATATGGAAAATTTATTTTTAGTGATGAAGATAACACAGAAAAAGAAGAACTGAAGGAAAACAACACAGGAAAACAAACAAAAAGGAAGGATCTGAGAATGGATTTAGCAATACATTAGTAAATGATATGAGGAAAACCTCTGTAACTTAATAGAAGCCAGTATTGCCTGACCCAGGCTGATTCAAGTCTAAAAAAATGCAGGTTCATTTCAATGGACTGTCTTTTCAGCCAGTAGAGGCTCACCCAGTCTAAGGCAACTGGTATTCTTCTACAGTGCAAACAGTACCTGAACAGAGTATTGACTTAGTTATATCCCAACTTGCATTCAGGCCACCACAAAATCTAGTTTTCAATCATGTTTTTATAAATAGCAAATACAGATTAGCGCTTGTCAAAAGTCTGAGAGGGTCTAGAAAAGGCAGATTGGATACCTGACCTTTGCCTACAGGGAAAAAAACCATACCTGTAATCAGTTTCCTTTTCTTTTCTTTACTTTGAACTGCAGTTCTTCAGTACTATGAGATTATTTCTAGACAATTTTTTATCTCTCTAAGACGGGGGACTCTGTACTAGAGTGAGGATATACAGGTTCTACCTAGGAAGGCACATAAGAGATATTGTGTTTTGAGTTTATCAGTGATTACTCCATAGGTCACAAAGACAGCTGGCTGTGACAAGTCAACATCAATGTGAGGATCCACCCACATAACTAAACATGTATAAAGATCCTGGTCTATGACTCACAGTTTTGCTTACCATAATACTGAGCTGAGGAAACAGGCAGTAGGACCTGATGAATGCTTGCCGTTGTATTCAACAGAAATTCACCTGCATAAATATTTTATTTCGTTTAAATAAAAATATCTTAAAATGTCCTATCTACTGTTCTGTTTAAATGGTATTTGGTCCTTAAAGCTAACTCACATCTGCAAACTCACATCTGGCTAAGCTCAACATTTGTCTTTGTGTTCTTCATTTTATTTTTTCTTTAAAGGATTTTGAGTGTTAAAGATGATAAAGTGCTGACATTTATAGGAACATTACATTATTATAGTTTGTATTTGATAAAAGTATATGATTGAACTTTACAAATAAAATCCCTTCATGCTTCAGCAACTATAGTTTATAATGGGAAGTCTTAGCATACTATTTTCTGCAGTTTTTTTATTTATTATTTTGAGAAAAAGAAATTAGATAAAATCCCAGCTCAAGATATTCATCATCTTGGTAGCAAGCAGAGAAAATAGGTCAACACAGATAAAATGGGATCTTCATGTAAGAATCCAGAAGTAAATGTTTTTAAAACACAAGCTGATGCCACCCTAACAATTGCTCGATTGGATTGCTGCATGGCAGCTTTGGGTAGATAGAAGGCAATTATTCCTCATGCTTTCTGCTTATGGTCAGTGTCATAAGGATATTAAGAGTACAAAATTTTTATCTTTGAATTTGAAAATGTACCTTTCAGAGAATACTGTAAGAAAAATTGTTGCAAATATAAAATTGTTGAAGCATCACTATGCTTGTTTTCTCCTGCTGCTTGGGGACATTCCAAGAATTAATCCAACAAGATGGTAGGGTGGGGTTGATGTTATGGTTATTGTTGATATGTCTAATGAGTCTCAAAAAAGATGGAATTCTTTAACCTAAATTTAATAGTGGGCTTCCTGGTAGCTGGGAGAGTTCTGATATTTATTGGTGCTTTCATATTTTTAAAATGGCTCCCTTAATGCAGTCTGCATATTGCTTATTATAGTCTGTTTTTCTTGCCTCTTGAGTACAGGTGAATCTACCCTTTCTTACTGAGTGATAGGCACAAAACCCAAATGTTACCTTGAATCTTAGTTAAAATACTGGAGTTTGACCTGGTCTTAGTGTCTGTCTCTTAAGGGAGACATAAAGAATATTACCATGTAACCTCCTGAGCATCTGCAAAAATGCATTAACTTGGAGATAGAAAACACATTTAAAATTGGAATTGGATTTATGCTGCAGCTATTCCGTGTGATGTCACATTTGAAAATTGTATTTAAAGGTGAAGAGTCATAAATCTGTGGAGTCTTTCTCCTCTCTGATCCTTTTCAAAAGATGGACTTTCTGAGTCTAAAAAGAATTCCTACTATAATAGAGTGCTTTTTTTTTTTCAAAAAGCATTCTTGAATTTCATTCCCACTGATGATAGCTCAATATTTGCATAATGCATACAGTTTTTTAGGGAATACACTGCATAATTCCTAGAGTCAGACAGAGGCAGATATAGTTCATTTTGCAAATGGCTACATAAGACTCATGATATAAGTCACATTTTCAGTAAACTGCAAGAATAAGTCAGTATAAGAAAGTAAGACAACCCTTGTCATTCCTAGTGTTCTAGGTTATCATTTGCAGCAGTTGTTGTGGTTCAATTGATTTTCTATGCTTGTAACTCTCCACTTCAGTGGAAGATGTTTGGAGTGGGGAAAGTGTCTTTTAAACAAATGCTTTCTTCAATGTAGAGAAAGAACAATGAGATCTGAGACAGAGCAGCTTGCAGTAAGTAATCTCCATTATAGGCTATAAGAAGGGGAAGGGAGGGGAAATGGCCCTGAGGTGGCTAAGTGTGAATACTGACAGTCTGAGAACATTATCTCACTGCAAGGTGAGAACTGTAAGCACAGGAATCAGATCTTTCATAACAATTGCTTGTGACTGTGGAACTTCCACAAAGACGAGCTAGAGAGTGCATCTTGGTCTTGGTGGCAATATGACAAGTGCTTTACTTCAATTTAGCTTTACCACAGAATTAGGTAAAATAATGTGAAAAATACAGAGATTCCACCAATGTAAATGTCAATAAGGGAATGATTTCCTTACAGATACGTCCACAGATATATACTGGTACTCCTATATGCAGATGGTTCAGACTGGAATAACTGCCCAGATAATTACAGGTAACACACTGACACAATCTTTTTAGATGTTGCCATTCCCTCATTGTGAGAGTTGGCTTTTTCTTCCAGGTTGAAGACTCATCTTGATTTGTGATGGAGAAGAAGCCTATTAGATTGGTGTCAGAGAGCAGGCCTTCTTTGGATTGCCAAAGAGATAAAGAGATGTTAAAGACCTTCAGGTAGTTTCTAGAGAGCAGACAGCAGGGACTGTCCTGTTTGAGCTGCTAAGTTTTGTCCTAAGTCCAGTAGAAACAGCACAGCCTGAAGAGCTTCTGCCCCAACTTACAGTAGTGAAACTACACTAATGCAAATAGAATTGCAAATCATAATTTGGCCTTAAAAATCATTAGAAATATGAACCATGATACCCACATCAATGTACCTGTTCGTAAGATAACATCTTTTATATTTTAAACTTGAAGGATTATATTAAAAGTCTTCTGTGAATTTTGCGCAACTTTAGAAATTAACAAAACAACAGTCCTAGGTTATAAGTATCTCGGCTAAATTTTAATTAAAAAGTTATTACTTTTTAATATCATGGCTTGGCTTCGCGAACGAAGATTTGGGAAGGGCTCTACCCACGCTTGCTACAGCCGCTGATGGCTGAAAAGGCCAATGTGGGACAGACAAGTCCGGATGCAAAAGGCACAGCAGAGAGACTCCCCAGGTGGTATCAACAGGATGCAATTCTTTCTGCGTTGTCTTTTCTCCTCCAGAGAGATCCTGTGTGTGTTCTCAAAGGAAGCAGCAGCGTTATGGATAGTTTGTCTCCAGGCGTCCCGGTTGGAGGCCAGAGTAGACCAATGGTGATATAATGCATGTTACTTCTTCAATGTGTGATCCCAAAAATTACTGTGTTAGACAGCTTTCTCAGAAAAGTGTACTTTCCTGAAACAGAAGTTTTCCCAGTGCTCTTGTATATACTATAAATATATTTCCACTTCTTAATCACTGATTTGCAAGCTTGAATTTTCATCGGCTTGGAATTCAGCATTTTCCCTCAGTTAAGATCAATGCTGAACACAGAATCCCAATGGGATAAGATCAGTATTTGCAAAACTTTAAAAACCAGGGGAAGCTCTTAGCCATTTACATCAAATGATGGCAATTGAATTACTAGATAAAAGCAAGATGAATAAAGAAAGTAATTGATAAATATTCAGTGTATCCTTCTAGCTGTGAGATGGTGAGTTCATTAATGAGAGTGGTGAAAGAAAGAACAGAATTTTCTTACCAACCATTTCAGATTTTCTAGTTTTCAGAAAGTCTTGTGACATAACGATTTTACAACAGTCAGAATCCATTAAATGATGTCTTTGACCAAAAGCCTCTTTGAACATTCTTATACACTTCTTCTTATCACAGAGTTTTGACATTTTGTGTCATTTGTTAATATCTAACCAAAAGATGGAACAAGAGACGGGCTCAGATAGTATGGATAGGAAATGTGAATACTTTGGTTTCGAGGTGTTAAAATTAGGATAATTCAGAAGACAGCCTCAAACTTTGAGTAGCTTATGCTCTTGGTCTCCATGGATCTCCCAAGGATTTCTGTTTCTTGCATTTGGTCAAAGGATGAGATTTGCACTTTCCCAATACAGTATTTAGATATGTAGATAGATAAATACATACATACATAGATATGCATAGCTTGTGTTTATGCTTCTTGTTCTTAAAATTTTGTTTATTAGATATAAGCAGAAGTAATTCTTCTTTTGGTGGCTACAGTATGCAATCTGTTTAAGAAATTCTATTCATCTTGGGAATTACTCTTTCTGCTCATATGTCACACAGTCAAGATATATTCAACATCCTTACTGTAGATTGTCCTATGGGAACAAGAACTGTATCGTCTTCTAAATCAGTAGAGTTTCAGCTGCTCATTAGGTTACAAAAGCAGTTTATTTTTTCAACTTGTTTCAAGAATCACAGACATTTTTTTTGTTTACCATAGGGGGAAAAATAACAGAGAACAAAGAATTAAAGTTATAGCCAGATTAATAAAGTTACACTGTATAACATTTGGCTAAAGGTAGGTCAAATTTACTCACTGTTTATTTAGGCAGTTTCATTTCTCAGGTCACAGTAAAATGATACCAGAATCTTTACAACTGCTCTCCAAAGCATTTCCCACTATCCAGCAAAAGGATAGTTATTTGACCAATCTTTCATCAAAACAGACCTACAGCACTTTGTTTACATTACCAACCACAGGGACTGTAACAACAGCCTCTGACAAAGACATGTTACTATGTAGGTTCAATGTGTTTGGTTTTCTTATCAAAAAATAACTCTTTTTATAGATGCAAGAACTGTATGTGTGGATTAAAAAGATTGTGCTGTGGAATGGTTTGGGCCCGATTCAAACTTTTCTTAAAACAGTTCTAATCTGGTGGGATTCTGACTTGTAAATAGCCTTTGAAAATAGTTAGCATTCTTTGGCAAAGAGACAAAAATAAAATAGCTTGGGCCAGGTTTTCAGAGCATGTGTACATTTTTATATGTCCTCTCTGTTTAAGAACTTCAAATACATGATTTTGACAACTCATCCCAAAAACAAGGGAAGGAATGGATTCCTGTTTCATGTTGTTAGGATTAGCACCTAGGGAAGTTACATATCCTATTACTTTTGATAAGGATAAAACCATTGAGAAGTATGACACTCGACATCTGAGGTTTTTACTTGCTGTTTGTAGGAACATAATAGTATAGCACAGTACCACCATAGACAATCGTCTAAGATGGATTATCTAAACTCATCCAAAATAGAAAATTTGCTACTGTCTACTAAAATTTCAACTACTTTATCCCATAAACTCAATACTTTTCTCAGATGATTTTGCAAACTGCAGTGATGGTGACTTTTTGATCTAATATATGAGAAGCCTGAATTATTTGTTTGATTGCATTTATTTCAGCAAATAAAGTAGTCATTAATTTATGCAAACCAATAAACATCTAATTTTACTAATTGGAAACATAAATCAAATTTAAGGAAGTCTTTCAGATTAAAAAATTTAAAATAATCTGAATGGAGTGAAACATTTGTGTTTATGCTCAAAATATTTAATACAATAAGAAACTACTACCAAGTTGAACTACGAGCTGGAGTCTCCCAGGTCTGCACTAAAGATGCAAGTCATTAAACAAATGCAACATCTTTCTTCTCTTGGTGAAAGATTTTCATGATCTAGGAAGGAAAGTAGGTACTTAGATCAGGGCACGAATACTGTAGGCAGTGCATCATGCATCTCTATAAAATGCAGCTAACAACTAGAGTTGTGACTTGAAAATAAGCTTATAACAAAACTCTTAAAAGACCTAAGTGGCTTATATTATCTAATTATCTAAACTTCCTCAGATTTGAGGTTGAATGGGAATAAGCCAATGTAGTTTGATGAAACCAGCAGAGCAATGTTGATTTATTCTGGTGAAACTCAAACTCCACTGAGGGGTTTGAATGTGGAGAGAATTAATTTATATAATATATAGCTAAATTAGACTTGCAAAGTCCACTGTTTTTTAGTGCTGTTTCCATCATTTCCAATTTCTTTTGAGATGTGAGATTCAACTATGAAAATTAATTTTAGATTCAATGTTCACATAAACAGCTGACAGGTCCATTTTAAAAGTTTCATTTGATAAAATGGCTTTCGTAGAATCAATATCAAAGGAGCATGTAAAAAGTTGTGGTCTGAGAGGCTTTGTGTTCCTTTTCCTGATAAAATCAACTTTATTTTAATAAATAAGAGTTCAGAGAGTGTTAATGGGACCTAAGCATGTTTTGGAAGTAACAGTTATTCACACAGGCATTTCCCTGCCCTGTATGCCATTTAAGCGTGGATCAGCTCACTGCAAGCTATGAAGTCACAGCCACTCCATGCACTCAGCCCTCTTTATCTACACTATGTGATGACTCTGCCACTTAAGTTTCTCTGGGCAGAGTCCCAAAGCCTGTAGTTCCCTCTCTGTGTTCATGTGTTCCTACAACCACAATGGAAAAAGGTGCATGTAAATGCTAAGCATATTGCAGACGGTAGTTGAATTGAAACAAACTGAGATCACTGTATAGAAGGATGTGAGCTGAAATACATAATCATTGAAGAGGAGGAAAGGGCAGAATTCAGAAGAAAAATAACTTACTATACAACCAAAATATGTAAAAAAGAGTTCATATGCTTTTGGATTTGTGGGAAAGCTTGAGCAGGGGCCATTTCACTTTTGGCAGAACAGACCCTGCTTGACAAAATCATCAGAGAGCAAAGAAGAATTTTGATGATCTCCCACTCAACTTGAGGCCCTATAGCCACAGAAATCTACAGTTTGCATTGCAACGGAACATTGCACAATGCACTTCGTGGTGCAAAAAATCAACCTTGTGGAGAGAAGAAAACATACTTTAATGCCCTGTCTGCAACATTTGATTAACTCTTCTGCTCTGAAGAATAAAATGTAGAAACCTGATACACTAAATTTAGAAAAAAATAGATATTTTTGAGAGGTTTTTTTTTCAATAGAGGTTATATTTCATTTCTAGCTTTACGTGCTTTTAACTCCATTTAATCCCTCAGTCATTGCTGTTGATAATCCAGTTAACAAATAAGAAGCATATCAAAAATAGCAAAGAATATAACTCACATATCATAGTGCTTTGGGCTTTAACCTTCAAGAAAAGTTACATACATCACAAGAAGACATTTACTTAGTTATTGACTCTTCTGAGTTTTCAAATCATGGTTCAAATATTTTAAAAGCCCTTAGAAAGAGAAATCAAATTTAAAGGAAAAAAATGTGAGGGAGACTATGAATCTGACTGAAGCTACTTTTTTTTGCTTCAAGATTGTTTTTCTGTATCTATATTCTGCCCGTGAAGGATAGAGAAACAGCTGGAGCTCTGAGAAGCTTTTTTTTTTTCATTAAATTCTAATATTATTACTTACTTTTTTTTTTTTCCCTTTTTACCTCCATGGAGATCTATGTTCCAAAATGTTGAGAAACTTCTGTGTCAATGTATGTACTGATTTACACTGAGAATTTTTTACATGCTTTGTTTCAGTCTCTTTAACTTAGCAGGTAGTTTATTAGGCTCTGTCTAATTCCTTTTCCTCTCCTCATACAAAAAGTGTTTAGGATTCATTGTAAGATTCTGCACCCAATTTTGGACAACAAACACTGTACTAATGTGTTGGTTACAATTAGTACACAATAGACTACATGATTTTTTCAGCTTAGCAGATGGAGTTAAGAACAAATGTATACAGCTGTCACATACTTACCACATATTTTTAGTTCTTTTCTGCACATATCTGAAGTATCTCCAAATACAACTGAAAGAATGTACAACCTAAATGGAAGTATATAACTATATAAAAATATTTACTGTATAAACAGAGACACCGAAGCAGGTAAGGTGAGATTTCTCAATGTGATGCTTCACTTCAAACTTTAGACCGTGGGGCCTTGCTGTTCATAGATTCACACAAGGAAAGCTTTCTTTAACCTACAGAGTCATTGTGTTCAGTACATTTAAGCATCTGTCCTCTTAGATGCTCCTAGAAGCCAAGGTATTCAAAATCAGGTATATTTTAGTCAGCATTCTTTTGTCAAACATGAGTTGTGGGTTATGAACTGCAGGTTATGAGCTGCACATTAAGTTAAAAGCAATGTATGTTATTGTCAGCTAGACCAGCCACTTATACCATTAACATCATTCTCACATCTGATCTGTTCCTTTGCAAATCCTCCTGTTGATCGTCTCTCCCTTCAAATTTCTTTATAAACCTGATGCAAAACTGTGTTCAGTTTACAGCAAGATCTTATTCCTAGTGGTATTATTAATCCACCCTCTGTATACAAGAAGATTCTTAATGGTCTAGAAAAAGATAACTTTTAGGGAGAAGGCCAATATTTTAGTCCAGGTCTCCTCCTCATGCCCCCTTCTCACATGGAAAGCAAGTAGCTCCTGCGTTTTTGCCTGCATCAGTTGCTGACTGCCAGAATAGCTCCTGGAGGTCAGGGGCATCTGAGCACACTGAGTTGGAACCAGACTGACTTCAGGCCGCTTGGAGAGGAGGGAACCACAAGTGCTTTAAAGCTTTCACCTCCTCATCTATTTTCAAGTTCTTTGCCAAGGGCAGCTCATTTGGTCTGGGGAATCTAGCCACAGGAATCTGAAATCTATTTAAAGATGTACATTCATGAAAGGATACTGATCCAAAATTGATTTTAACTCAAGCAAAATTTTAAGTTTGACTTTACTAGGGTCCAAAACCATAGAGTTTTAGATTCCACAAGCAAACTGAGCATTAGTACCTGCTATGGTGGGGCAAACAAAGAGCTTTTTTTTTGAGAGTATAAATGTACTAATTTTGCAGCTTTTGATTCATAAAGAGTTTGTTAGTTATTTGCTGTTCCTGGAATTAAACTTGCTTTGGGTTTGTCTAGAGGCCAGACTGGAACTTTAGGAAAAAATACTCACAGTTACAGCCTTCCTTTCAAGTCTCCAGGATATTTCCTTTTCACCTTTTTCATATGAGAAAAGATCAGGGGAGTTAGCTTCTTCTTTGTGAACAATCTCAACTCATAAGCTTGGGCTGATAACCCTAAAACACTTGTACTAAAAGTGTTGAAGTGCCCTTAGTTTTAATTCTAGTCAAAGAGTTGTGAAGTATTCTTAGATACCTTGATAACTAATTTTTTTTATATAAATAATATTTTAAAAACCCCAAAATTTACTTTTACAGCTTTTCTACAGTTAAATCATTTCAATAATATGATAGACCAAATCTCCTAGTCACTGGAATTGTAAGTGTAATGAGTCTCAATTTGACTGATCCTGACAATTAAAGATTATGTTTTGTGTTCATTTAGCTCTGTTTACATTACTTAACAATATGAAGTATGCAAAAACATAATTGTCCTTCATATATGTATGTCCAGATTTAAAGGTAATTAGCATGTTAAAGTAACAATTTTGTTTAATCATTCTTAAAATCCCTTTTTTTTCTACCTCAAATCATTTTCATTTCAATGAAAGCAGACAGTAAATCAGAAAATTTACTTTAGTTTATAAATAGATGTAATATGACTTCTCTGTTAGAACCAATACCAGAAAAATTCACAGTGAGGATTACTTCATTTTAGCGCTTCATTTTGAAAAAAAAAATCTACAATAAATTTGTTCTCAAAAATTAAGTAACATGGTCTTTCCAGGCTGTATTTCATCAGTTCTCAGAATGTTAGAGAGACATAGGCTCTTTGATTAAATGTCGAGGCTGGTGGCATTCAAGCACACTGGAAAATGAAACAAAACAAAGAGCAGTAAAACAGCAATGAGTGGCAGTAGCATTAGCACAGGTTTTTAAATACAGAGGGAACATAAAGCTGGTCCTTGCAACTGATAAACAAATGCCAGGTTTTTGTGAAATCTTTTAGAGTGATTTGTTTCACTGGTCATTATCTTCAAAGTCTGAACTCCTCTCTCAGCAGGCCTGCCTACCTAATGTGAACATGCATAAGAAGGGTGCTGCAGAGCCTGAGCCTACTTCATGTTGTCCTACATCCTGTTTTTCCCCTGTCTAGAAAGCCCACACTATTACACTAGTCTCATAGGAAAAAAGAAATTCTGGGCGCTGATGGCACAAACAACTTAATACGCAAAGTTATTGCTTTCATTACTGTAGTAGATCAAGCAAAAGAGAGAGGTTGCTTTGGCATACAGCAATATTATAAAACAAATTAAAATGTGTAGACTAAGACGAAGAACCTTCAAGATTTAAAGGTAGTTTGAAACCACTGCACATAACGAAAAGCTTTTATATGTGATCGGTTCTTAAACGTGGTAAGGACTCCTTCAGTGTTCTTAGAACTCCAGATTTCTTCAGCTGTTTCATACAGATTCAGGAAATTTGCCTGAATCCCAGTGTGAGCAGTGCACTTGCTGTAAATAGTAATATGGAATAAGCTGTTTCTGGATTGCAGTGAATGTTCAAAGTTCACCAACACAGAAATGCCAGCTGAAAAATAGTGGTAATGGAAACTGCGGAGTCTCTCTTACATTTTTCCCGAAGTAAAATGAAGAACAAAAAGCCTTACTAGGTTACCACCAATACTCTCTACCACAATCAATTAATCAATCATTCAAAGGGTAATACAATTTTCAATGGATATTTCAAAGGAAAAAATTAGTTTTAAAGAGAAACATGACTTGCAACATTGCCAAGTTAATGCACTGTTCCAGGACACAGCCGTGTGCTGTGGGGTCTCACGTAAAGCAGGAAATATTTGGCTATAGTTTCAGCCTTAGGCTGTGATCCAGAAATCTGATCCATGTGTGTACACTACTCAGGCTGGAACTTCTGCACCAGTTGGATTCAATTGCATCAGAGTTCTGCACCCTTTAAGAGAAGACATGGAAGCAGGTGGGGGAATGTGGGTGGGAGAATGAGAGAGGAAAGGTACTTTCGGAGACTGATGAGTGCTAAGGAGATTGCATAAGCAGATGGGTTAAAATGTCTCAATAGAGGTTAAGGGCTCTGTGAGAGATTCTTTCACTTTCTCACTATACCCTGAACTGGGATCCACTCTGGTTTCCCGAGTTCTCTGAGGTATGAGATCCCACTCAGACTTATTAAGTCATGTAGTCCCACTCTCCATCCCTGAAGCAAACTCTGCTTTCCTTAATTTTAAAAAATTTCATATCTTCCTGTGAAGGGGCTTTACTAGACCTTGACCTATTGCTATCCTCACTGAAAAGAAAGAAGAGCAAAAAAAGAAGAGAGGTCTGTAAAGGCGGACTTTCTGCTCCTCCAATAGCTGCAGAAGGAGGGACCACCTCCAGTTACAGTTTTCTTGTCCTCACACCACCAGCAGTGAAAGAAGGGCCATGCAAATAGAAAATGGAAACCATTTCTCCAGGTACTGCTAAAGCAAGGAGGCTCAGGCACCACACTCTAATTACTTCAAGAAAAGTATCAGCTGCTTGCTAGCCCTATTAGCAATTCTTTGTCCTTACAATCAGAAAAACCAAGTCCTCACAAGTAAGCTCACTTTCTTAGAATGCTACCACTGTAAAGATTCAGTTCTAAGCATCACCAAGAGGAGGAAACCAGTACTCATAAATTTCCCCTTCATGTCTGAGTGATTCTGCAGCTCCCTTGCAGAGTCTAGTAAATAGTAACTTGTAGTGCATGATTTTTACAGGACTCTGAGGTTCTGAATCTCAACTCCAATGTACTTTGCAGAAGACAACTACATAAACTTGTATAAGACAACTGATACACAAGTGTAAAAATTCTTTATCTCCACTTTAGCAGTATCTTGCAATATTGCAGTGGAAATTAATGAATCCAAAAAAGGTAAAATGGTTACCCAAATGCTTCTCTTCTCCAATAAATTACAAACATGAAAATACAGATGAAAACTAACAATGCCAAATGACCAATTCATAAAAACCCAGCATAACTAGAACACCATGTTTTCCATCAGTATTTTAAAAAATTGTGCTATAACATGTTACCAATACTTGGCCATAACTTGGCTAAAGTGAATGTTTTTTTGGTATCCATCTCTTGTCTGCTCTTTTTGGGACTCATAAAGCATTCCTGTGCCTGAGTTCTAGATCCAAGTTCCTCAATGACCCAACGTAACAGTACTTCAGACACATAATACACAGGATGTATTTCACTTTACACAAAATACCACCCACTTATTCAAAAAGCAGAAGCAGAAAGGAGACATTTTTTACAATGTAGTGTAAAGAACAGTTAGAGAATTTGGCCAGAAAGTGAAAATGTCAGTGCTTCTTTGGCCTGAGCAAGCTCAAATTATAGTTTCTATCTTCTGAGAGTGCCTAAACTCTTAGGTTACATATGTTAAGCTGATATAGAGTGTTCTGTGGTCCTCCTCTTGAAGCTGAGTTGATATATAAAAAGGAACAGTGAATTTTGGGGTCAAAGGCAGAAAAAGATAGGTAACCAAAATAGTGCATTGATTGCTCCCATGTGTTTAAGCTACGGAGTGCTGAGAAAGCAAAGTTAGACTAAGAAGTACACATAGATAAAACCAGGGATAAGGAGTTATGTTTGAGGAGGATGTCACTAGAATGTCCTTTCTTCACAGTCCAGGGAATGTAGTTGACCTATGGCAGTGCTCTCTGTTTCTTCCAACACTGGGGAAGTTCAATGTAGTCACATGAAGTTAACCCTCTGTTTGTTACTGAACAGATGATATTGTCCCTGACTTCTGTCCCAAAATAACTTTTTGGAAGTGTTTGCGATTTGTTTTGTTAATGCGTTTTCAGTGCTCTGGATTTTCACTTTCTCATGGTGCCATACAAGTGCCATTGTGAGGAACTGCCAAGAAAACAGTAATAAGATAATCTGTCTAACAAAGCCAGACATTTCTTAGTTCAGCTTCAGTGAAGAAACAACTTGCCACACCAGCAGCTGAAGCATGTGTCAACAAGATGGAATGTAACTTATTTCATGCCGCAGTGTGCATTAGAACAGAAATCAGGGCATGATTACTGCTTGATGTGTGGGGTTTGTTCAGGCATAAGAACAGCAGTTTGAGAGTGTGCCATGATGGAAAACATCTGGCCTGCTTGGGCCTTCATTTGCACAGTCAACCTGGATAAGTCCACCAACAATAAGCCAGCTGGTCATTCCTTTCAGAATCACCAGCTAAATATCTGCTGACATTCATTTAAGAAACATGTTAAATATGAGAGACCTAGGCTCTGTGTAAAGAGAAGCTGTGTTCAAAAAATTTCACTGTCCTCTTCTGAATCCAACAAATCAAAAAACTAACACTTTTTGCTGTCAGACATGAGACACGACACACTGATGTCTTAGGTACAATTTTTTTTTCTAAGTCAGAGGGAACAGGATATTCTGCAACAAAAGAAAGAGCATAGTTTTTACAGAGTTTGACTCGTTTTCCTCTAATATTGCCACATAATTTATAGGATAAACACAGGCATGAAATTTTGATAGGTTTTTTGATCGATACAAGAAGGAGCCAGTTCCATGCAGGAAATAAAAAACAGAAGAACAAAGTCTGTAACAAAGAACAAAACTAATTTTGAAGCAAAGAAAAAGTCTCCAAATGCTAGACTCAGAGCAGAAAGGAAGAACTTAATAGCTGGGCACTTGGCTATTTTTTCTTTTCTATTTTTTTTTTAAATTACTGTTTAGCATCCTTCCAAGACATTCTCTTTCTCTTTTTGAATGACAAATCAAAATATTTGACAACAACAACAACAAAAAGGAGATAGAAGAGAATGTATATTCTTCTGAAATGTTTAACAACTTCATGAGACTAAAGACAGATTGCTGATACTCTGTAGCTGTGTTTCTCATCACAGTGCAGATTTCAACTGCATTTAATACTTATTGCGTTAAATTATTGCTTGAAAAAGAGATGTAATAATACTTTGGTCATTCATCCATGGTGTTATTTACAGTTACAAGGTTTCCCTAATACTTAAACTTTAGTGCATATATTTTGAATACTATGTTTGATCTGACATGACTTCCAGAAAATACAAAGTGATACTGTCACATCCAGAGATCCACGTACTGAGGTACTTCCATCAGAGGGAGCTAGAGAGGAGACAGAAGCATTTAGCCAAGTGCACTGAAATAAAGCAGATGTGTTTCCAGTCAGTAATGTTGTAACTTAATGTAACTTTTGGCATGACATCTGAAGTGCCAGTGTGTTGTGTTCTGCTTCACAACCACCCTCACACCATTAGATACAAAAGTGGGTTCTGAGAGAGTTTTCATCCTTTACTTTGCTGTTTGCTTTCCTTCCCTCGTCATCATATCTTCCCCCTCTCTTCTCCAAAAGGAGGTCTTATAACAGAATTAAAAGGTAAACAAACTCTTCCTTATACTAATCACTACACTGTAAAAATAAAGAAGCACTAAGAAGGATTTTGTAGCAAAAAATCATAGTGATATGAAGAGAAGGCAGGATCATTCTGCTTCACTTGCTTCATGGGAAAAGTGTGAATTCATAACAACAATAATAAAGAAGCAGAAAAAAAAGCCATTTTCAGCATATGTATTCCAGTTCCATAAAAATCCCTTCTAGAATTCCTACTAGCTGCTAATACCAATAGTTGCCTTACCAATGACATTAGTAACAACATTAGATGACTTCCAAGGAAAGGTCATAAAATAAGTGTATCTTTCTGTTAAATAATCTCATTTGTTCCAAAATAGTTCTCAGAATCCTTTGATAAAGCTGCATTCCTGTTTAAAAAAACAACCATCCCCAACAAAAAACTTGCAAAGACATTTCCAGAGGTTATAAGATTGAAGTTCCACTGCCAGGGATCTGAGCCCTTAGAAAAGAGAAAGAGAGTGTTTTTAACCAAACCTGGTGCACTGAGCTTATCTGGCTCAGTTGCTTTAGAGTCAGTGGAGAGAAACGGATTCTTCCAGTAGGCAATTCAAGCACTTAAATTAGGTTCTTGCCGTGGATTGGCCCTGAAAGAAAGATATGACTCTCTATTAATTATATAGGAAGCATGAGAACATTAGCCAGACAATCAAGCTGGATGAAATTAGGAGCCTTAGTCCAGTAAGCTGAACATTCTGTTATGTTTTCTGCAAAGTGCTGGTGCTTATGTTTTCATTATTTGTCTTGATCACTTTTTTGAAAGGCATTTACACTTTTATGTAATTCAGACATTACTGAAACCTTATCATTAACATTTTCTATACATAAAACATCTTTATATGACAGAGGTTTGCTGGAAGTATTTTAGAAGAATTACCTCCCCATGAATTGAAACAAAGGTCTCCTTTATAGCCACAATCTAGCTTGTATAGATCATTAGGACCTTGAAATGCACTAGTAGTCCTCTAAAGCAAAGTATTTTCTACCTTCCTATCTTCAGAGTCTGCTGCATACTTTAGGATTTTGTGACTATTTCTTAGAAATAGTAAAAGAATCTTGTTAAAGAGGTGCAGTAAATTATTTGGATGAAAATAAGTTACTAGATTCCATTTCTTTACTTCCAAGGTGTGCCAACAGCAACAAGAGAAGGAGCAATATATTGCCCTACTGGAAAGAACAAAAACGCACGCAAAATTAAGAAGAAACCACAAATTCAAGCCCATACACCACATATGTCCTGAACATCATCTCACTGAAAGCAGTCGAACTTCCACCTCTGCTTTAAAAGAAACCAGTTTTCTGTCCTAAATGATAAAGTATCTTAATTGTAATTATTTCCTAACTCACGATAACACAAATAACTATAAAATACATTAGAAATTTCAGGCAAAATAACAAAATTCTAATTCTAGTTGTTTTCTTGAGCAATATACTATATCTACTGAGTGCAGAGACACAACTGGTGGAATTGAAAATCATGGAATACAGCAGTGTACAGGGGAAAGGAAAAGAAGATACAGGGGCAGTTTCTAATTCATTATAAGCAATGCTCTGCTGCATGGTGATTCCACCACATACTGGAGAGTGAAAGAAGTCTGTTAAAAAGAGTAGGCCTGTGTAATTTTAAAATAGAGAAACAACACTACAGAAATAACTAAAGTACTTGGTAGCTTGGCATTGACCCGGAAAGGTTATGCTTTTACTAAGTGGCTGACTAAATATGACCTCATGATGACCAAGAGAACTATCTGGTACACATAAATTTCTTATGTAAACTTGGGCAACACCTACCTGCCTTGTACTGACAATGACACCACAGAAACCAGTTTGAGTATCATCTATTCCATCAGAGCATTTAAACAAGTGTAAAAGGTTGACACTCCCACCTTCATCAAAACAAGGCGAACCAGAGGGTTCAGAGAAACATCTCTTGGTAAAGAATGTAAATAAAAGGAAGGGCTATACTTGGCAAATAAAAAGTACATATTTAACATAACATACAACCCATGACTGTTTTCTGATACTACCTGGTTCTTACAACAACATACCTAGGATTTTTAGCTAACAGCACTGCTTAAACCCTGACTAGAAAATTAGGAATTCTGGAAAAATCAAGACAAAGGATAAAATCAGTTTTTGCCCCTGAGAAGAAGTACTCAGAGGAAACTGGTTAGATTAAGGCACTTGAGGTCTTTAGCTCACACTTGCTAAATTAACTGATTACATTGACCTCATTTTTTTTAAGTTCCTGGCCAAAGCTTGCAATGACAATATTTAACCATAGGTGAAGGTTAATCAATGTAACAATCCTTACAGGAGTTTACAAAAAGCTTGAAAGTGTAGAACTGACAAGAATGGATTTGTGGCTTTTCCTAATTGACCATAGAACTTAGTGCTCTGGAGGGATTTCACCAGTGTTCTCCCAAGAGGACTTTTGAGCCCAGTAGGAGGTGAAAGCAATGTGGTTACCCACACAACTGCATAGGTTCCAGAGGCTGACACTCCAGAGTGGACAGAAGAAGCACTAGAACTGTTACCATAACGATTACCATAGGTGACAATGGTTCCTAGGAAAGGAAGGTTGTTCCCTGTAAGTGGTGTAAGCAGAAGAGCCTCAAGATGGAACCACAGAAGGCAAAAATTGCTCCAAAATTAGTAGAATTTTCATTCTGCTCTTGGGTTGGTATTAGGAGACTAGGCAGGGAAGTAAGCAAAACCCAAGCTAAATCCCTGCAGACAGCAGGGCTCTGTGTGAAAGGGATCAGGAAAAAGAGCTGTTTAAAGGGATGCTCTTTAAGGAGCAAGATAAAGATATACTACAAGAGGGAAGGGAGCTAAACATGGGGAAAAAAATAAAGAGGACTCATTTGGCTTGAGGGTGCCATATTCCAAAGACAGACAAACAAGTCTCTGTTGAGACTTTATGGGAGCAGGCAACAGGATGAGTTCTTTAGTTATGTCTACTGTTCATTTGTCTTTTTAAGTCAAGGAAGACTGGAATTTTGTTGTCTGCTTGGAGACCCACGTAGCCTCCTCAGCTGCCCAACTTTCTGAGCTCGCATGACAATGGTTAGCCAAATCTTCCATTTTCTAAATATATGATTAGGCCACTAATGCCCTCAGTCTAACCTGTATCTTTAAAAATAGATTTGTAGGTGGTCACTGAATAAAAAATTCTGTTATCCTTTAACTGCTGGTGAAACACATATGTCATCAGATACATTTTAAAATATAGTATAAAAATGCCAGCTGGCAGAATCCTAATAATTTTCTAAGGTATGTGAAAAGGACATATTTAAAACTACATTCCTATTTTGTTTATAAATGTATGTGTGCTTGTTGAACTTACTCTATTTGTTTCCAATTTGTATTTTATCCTTAGAAATTTTAAGATTAAAGTTTTTTTCTTAATTCATGTACATTGTTTAATTATTTCTTTTAGAATAAGTATTTAAATTTAATCAGTATTTACTCTTATTATAGGACCTATTTTTAATACCATTACAGAAAAATACTCTAAAACACTCAAATGAAACTTGATTTTTTTTTCCTTTGGGGGAAACATCACAAGTTCTTAACTCTTTTAAGGGTTTCAATGGAAAAGAAACCAATTGCGTAATACATACACCAAAAAAAAAAAAATCACTGATTTCTCATCACAAGAAAATGCAGAAAAATACTTTGCATTAATCTAAAGATTCCATTTTGATGTGACCATCTTAAAAGTGTATCTAGTAGGCAAACCAATGCAAGACACTTTCAGAATGTTCTGTTTTGAATAGCTGGAATTAAATTAATTTTAATTCTGAAAAGTATTTTCTCTCTAAAGAAACTTAAAAGTCTTTGAAAGATTTCACAAAGCGTGCTACTTTTGATAAATCAGAATTTTCAATTTAAATGTTACCAAAATAGTCCACTTAACTCCAAATATTAATTTAACAATAAGCTTGTGTTTATACAACCTTCTATCTCAAAGTATTTTATGTTTTCACTTATTGAACTTGTGCGTATGTCCATAATTTAATTGTGTCTTTGAGCCTCTGTTGAAGCTTTATTTGCATTTAATATCCCTAAATGTCCATTCTGATTTCAATCTCTACTAATATTCTCTTTGAAGATCAGGGTTCCAAGCAGTAAAATTTCCCTTAATATTATCTGTTTCCAATATCTCTCTGAGAGAAGATATGTTTACTGAAATCTTATACCATTTACCAAACCCAAGCATTTCTCTTCCAAATACTAATGCTAGCAAAATCAAAGATGTAATCTTTATGCTTGAGCAAGGAAAACACAGATCAGAAGGCTTTTTTAAGCACACAAAGCATATAAAGTACATCAGTGTTATTTGATGAAATATCAACTCTTGTATAAAGCACAACTGCTGAATTTTATGATAGATTATGTATTGACTGTGTTTTTTTCTGAATACCTATATATATAAATAAAAAAAAATTACTATTCAAGGTAATATCATTATGACATTTTTTGCTTTTCATGTAATTCCACTGCAGAACTAATGCTGAAGAAACTAATATATATATGGCACCCACATTGCAAAGGTTTTGTAGACAAGAGTATTTTATATTTGTAACTCAGAAGTCTGCATCCTTAACATAGTTCAGGCATGCTATTAAAATCCATTCAAGTTATCAGATTAACTTCAATTGTGTATAATGACTAAGACTAGAATTTTCATTCTGCTTGAAAAATTCAGGTGCAGTAAGAGAGAGGCTATGTTAGTTCTGGTATGATTTTAGCATTCCTCCCATCATCACTTCTGTGACTTCTTCCTAAAGTCAGGAGACTGGACAAATCACATACTACACTTATTGTATCTAGTTTTACTTGCTTGACAGTTTACATCAACCACACTTCAGTGCTTGTTAATATTCCCCAAATACTTATCAGATAGTCAGAACCTTAGAACCTCAAAGAATTCCAGGACTGAGTAAGATGTTGAGCTCATCATAGCTACTGCATTGCCCAGAGTCAGAATGAACTATCCTTACATCATTTCTGAGATGCTTGTCTAACTCTTAATAAAGGGGATTTCACTGCATTGCCAAGTTGTCTATTCCTGTCCTTAATTATCTTTATGATTAAAATAAATAATTGAATTCTAACATATCATCTGAAGATCACTACTTTTTGTACTGCCCTTCATAAATGTTGGAATAGATTCTACTTCTCCTTTACAGCAGCTCTTTGTATATGTTATACTGTTGCCAACTGTCTTTTCTTTCTTTTTTTCTGGACAAATAACTTCATATTTTTCTGGTTTGCCTTTTAGGTCATGCTTTTTGAACCTAAGCACCTCATTGCTGTCCTCCAGATGCTGACTATCCACTGTATTTCTACAAGCTTGATATCTACAGCTGGATGCATTATTTCAGCTGCCACTTTTCTGCTAATGCTTTCTGCATTTAACTTCTCCAGCTTCTACTGAGCAGAGCAGAAGAACCACTTCCCACCTTGCAGGACAGGATTCTGTTTTCACATCCCGGCATAATGTCTGCCTTTTTCAAATCCAAAGGATGATGTTGAATAATATTGGTAGCAATACAAACTAACTCCTTAAACCTTTTCTATACAACTGTTCCCCAAATACCCCTTTTTCAACCTGTGTTTTTACAGTTCAATAATCTTTTGTGTTATCTTACATTTGTCACCACCAATTCCCACTAGCTTGTTCTAGCACAGCGCAAAATCTGTGAAGACCACTTTGCTCTTCAGATGGCTGTGACAAGGACTTGGAACTGCAAGGCTTTACATGGTCTATTTTTCACATCAGAACCCTAGTGACAATACTAAAGAGTAACTTTAGATTTAACAGGTTTTGCGGCTAATTTCTGTTCATATCCTACATATCAACATAACATAACATATCATGCATAACAAGAAAAGCTCTGCCATTGCTGTAAAGAGAACCTTTGGGTTTCTGCTTACTTTAAGGCACAAGATGCAGAGCGCTTCACATGATGTTTTTTTGTCCTGAAAGGGAAAATGCTTGACTAGTTGGTTTGAATTCTGTTTCTGCCCTTTCATTTGAAATACTTGAATTATTACTGCAAAATAATTGTACCTTCTCTATAAGACCAATCCATTAATATGAAGTGGTTAGGCACATAATATTCCAGGAATGGAAAATGCTAAACCTTCTGCTTCGAAAAGGAATTTAATGAACAGCTGTAAAATTCCAATCACTTTTTGGCATATTTGGGGGGGAAAAGTGTTTCTTTTAATTGCTTAGTCCTCTACAGTAAGTCTTGCTCACTGCAGGCTTTTTTCCTGTTGCTGAATGTATTCTGGTGAAATGTGACTTTTTTCCTGTTGAAGGTAAGTGTTAATACAAAATGCTATTCAATGAGCTACAGTTCCCTGCACTGTTAGTCAAGTAGCAGGCTGGTCTATAGCCAGGTGTTTCCTACTGACACCTCAGAAATGCCTGAGTGAAAATCGTCAATATGCAAGAACCAAACAAGGTAAAAATAAAGTTTTCCAAAACACATGAAAAAGGAGTGTTCTGTCTTGGAAATCCCCCAGTACCTGGGTTCATTGCTCTCTGGTTTTATGAAGTTTCACTCAAGTTTTATGTTAATTTGACAGCATCCCATTTAAATATAAGATATTTATAAAATCTTCAATTCACCTCAAATTTTACTGACCAGTAAGCAGACAAAATTGTATACATCACAACTGGACAGGTTGTCAATGATTAAGTCAGCACATGAGGTAAGGAAAAAAATCCCACAGTCCTGCTTGTAGGATGTGGAAACAAAAGGTAACCAAATATTGGGAGGGTTGATTATACGCTGTAATGAGCTTGTTTACAAAACAAAAAATTACCCCAAAGGCCAGAGACTCCCTAGTTTTTCTTGAGTTTCTCAGGAGATCAATTACATCCCTTGAGTGTGCTCTTAACCTGTTCTCATTCTGTACTTCATTCTGACCAGCTTAATTTTTCAGCACATGACCAGGTGTGAAAATACCTCATCATCTAGGCATACATAGCAAAATTATATGTATATAAAATTTAAAGTGTCCACTCTGCACGAGCTGGTGTTCTGAAGGGTACTTTGTTGGAAGGAGATCAAATTTGGGTCCCACATCAACCCTGGGACCATTTCTACCCACTCCACAATGATACCAAATCATCACTGTCCACAAACACCAGCCACGAGAACGGTTTAGAAGACTGTGTCATTATTATATATTTAGATCTTCTAGAAGCCCTAAACTTGCCTACAGCTAATCAGTAGAACTGCAAAATCCTAACACTGATAGCTGTTTCTCCTTTTTATTTGTTTCACTGGCAAAATGTGTTATCCCAGCTCTCTGACAAACAGCTTCCTGTTCCTGATTGGAGGAGGGAAATCCCACAGTCCTTGCTGGAAACATTAGCTTTCCTTCCCTCTCACCCCCAGACGAACTGAATAAATAAATAAAAACAGGAGACCAAGCCTAAGGCACAGCTTATGAAATCAAAATTTAAAATTTAAATAGTTTACACTCTGAAAAGCATCCACAGAGTAATGACTCGTGTCCTAATACATGTGCCAAACCACTAATTCATAGTTATCCAGGGAAAAATACTTGTCTCTTGCAGTGTTTCAATAAGATTATTTTTTCCCTACCCCATGTTATAGAAATCAATGGATGTAAAAGCACATTGAGAAGTTAATGGTAAAAATTGCTTTCAGTCTTTTCAATATTCAATATTTAAACTTTAAAAACCACCTTGTTGAAGACATTTAAATCCATGTGGGTATCAAATCCCTGTGTCTCTTAAGATTGTTGTGTGTAGCATTGCATACCTAAAGTATACAAAAGACTTCAATCAGTTACATGAGTAAGAATACTGTTGATCATGTGATACTGCTGTTTCAATTCTTACCCTGTGACTTGACAATAAAGGGGATTTTCTCTCTAATTAAGAAGCAGTTAAAAAAACCCCCCAAACAAATAGATGTTTCTTAATTGCAATCTTATCTTTTGACTTGTTCTTTTGTAACATCCAGATGTGAACAGCCACACAGCAACAAAGGAGTCAAACCAGGCAGAAAAAAATCCCAGTCTCAGAATTCTCCACTAACAAGTCAGTCTGCAGACTCAGTTACTATGTAAACTCTATGCTTCGTAAGTCATTTGAAGACTTCGTACAAGTGGCTTGTGGTTTAATCTTTTAATTCCATTGCTTCATAAGTTTCCTTGTAGGTTCATTAAGCAAGGAATTCAGACTAGATATTTAGTATATTTTTTTCTAAAAGGGGATGGATATGGAAAAATCTGCAGTAGTGAAGCTTCTAGAAGAGTTTGCAGAGTAACCTCCAAATTTACATGAGATAGAAGCCATTATCTTTCAGGAGCTCTGGTGTTTTAGACTGTGCACATTTACAGCAGCAGATGCTTGCCACAGGAGACTCTCCCTATCAGCAAACATCTGGGGAATGTATTCAAGCAGTTACAACTAAAAATACAAATTTGTGCCACCAGGGGAAAAAAAAAAAAAAAGACAAGGAGTAAATAATTTTCCTCCTTGAATTAATAATTTTTGAACACAGTTTATAGATGCTCTTCATGGTTGTAAAAAAATCTCACATTTGTATGCTGAAAATCTTCAAAAAAAGCATACATGTATTTCTGCTTAGTCTAAAATTAATTCCAACTTAGATTCTAAATAACTCCAGAATTAAACTAAATCTGGTTTAACATAGTTATCCAGGCTTGACTAACACCCTGAAGCTAGTAGTTATATGTCAAATAACATGATGGAGATAGATAGGGTACATGAAGAAGAGAGAAACTTCTACCATGTGTATTTCTTGTATTTGCTTTAGCTTTAGGGAAGGAATACATAGGCAGTGCCCAGAGGCAGACCACAGGCTTGCAAGAAGGAACTGATAATTTCTGCTTTTGATATGGTATTTGAAATATATATGGGGAAGTTAGCATGCACTCTCTGTGAATCTGAAAGAGTTTACTGATTTACATACATTTTATTTCCATATAATTTAAGTTTCTAAACTTCAAAAAAATTAGTAACAGTAGGAAGAAACATGTGACAGCTATCCAAATTTTGTAAGTGTTTATTATTGAAAATATAAACATTGATGTATTTTATATTAAAATATACCTTAACTTTATCCTAAAGCTGTCTCAGTGACAAAACACAGGCTAAAAGGTCAAGATATGGCATGATACTTCTCAGATAATATTTAGCAAAATTTTATATTACTATAACAAATTTTAATAAGACACTAAAATCTTTATTAATATAGACATATAAATATTTTAAATTTTGAAACTTTTTAACTGTAGAGAACCTACAGACTAAGAGAAAAATTACGTTTTTTTTGTCTCTCTTGAGTTTCTGTTTTTTTCATTTACATACCATAAATGTAAGTGAAGTGATTTTACAAGCCTAATTTTATGCTAAAAAATGTGTTTGTCTATGGCCACTGTCACCAATGCTGAAGTGAACAGCCATGAACACACAACTTCATGTTGCAGATGCTCTGTACTGCACTGAATCTTTTGGAATCAGCATAGTTAATTTTTCTGAAGACAAAATCCAATTCATGAAAGAGTCTAGAATGTTTTCATTTCAAAGTCAGTCCATATCCTCATTTTGGTGTGGCCATAAACTATGATTTGCATTATGGTTATTTAACCCCAAGTTAGACAATTCCTTGGAGAAGGTTTCATTTGATCTAATCTTGCAGTCAGAACGGTTGTTGATCCATCTGAACAGCAGTGGAATACCTTCCCTTAGTTAAACCCTGTGTGCCCAGAGGAACACAGACCTATTCAAGAATTTTATTGGCAAAAGAAATGTAGAAAACGTTTTTTAAATGTAGGTCACTATCCTTTTCAGAGTACGTGGCATATGCTCACAGAAATCCCAGTGACATGCACAGGTGAACACAGTACGTGTGAAGCAACTTCAGTATAAATTTAGGGCTCACACCTTAAGAAAACTTAGTTGATGTACTCATATGTGTCAGCAATGACTTAAGGTAACTTTGGAGTGCTGACATGCTCACTATTATGAAGAACATTTCCATTCTTTCACCCAAGCTTTCAGAAGATAATCTCACCCACCTTCTCTTTTAATGTCATGTTCACCTAAGATAATTATACAACACTACTCAAGTGGAGAAAAGTATTCTTCCAGAAAAGTGGAACTCCTGGTATGCTATCTTGTAAGACTGTTTTAGATAATTTTTTCTTAGACACAATGGCAGTATTAAGTACATCTTAGAGTCAGCAGGGACTGCTGGTTTTGGAAAATCTGGTTATGGAACTTTACCTCTGTTAAGTGATAGTGAAATACTTCAAATATCTGTGCTCTAGTTGCACAGTACAGTTGAACATGCTGGGACAATCTGCCTCAATGTTCAGGGACTGTTACAACTGAACCACAAAATGTATGTCAAAAGCTATAAACTCTTATTTCTCTATCTCAATAAGAGGCTTTATTTTAGCTCCTTTCTCTCAATCTCAAATGGGGATTTTTTTTTCTCCTCAAAATGATATTTTCCAAGGCCCAAGACTGTATTATTTGGTAGATGTTCATCATAAATAAAAACAATAACTAGTTAGATGATCAAAATATTTTCCATTAGGTCTTCTTAAGGAGTATCGTTCAGTTAATGACTGTGGGGATCTAACATAGTTTCATGACTTATCAAATATCTATGATGTTTTTAAAATCACATTTATTAAATACGTTATTTATGTGTGGACTTAAGGAAGGAGATCAGCTTTATTATACTCGCAGAATCATGGAATACACTGAGTTGGAAAGGACCCACAAGGATCATCAAGTTTAACCCTTAGCCCTGCACAGACCATCCCCATCTTCCTATGGGGGGAGAACCTCTTTGTAATATCCAACCCAAACCTCCTGTGACACAACTTCATACCATTCCCTCAGGTCCTGTCACTGGTCCCCACAGAGAAGAGATCAGTGCCCGCCCCTCCTCTGCCCCTCACAAGGAAGTTGTAACTGCAGTGAGGCCTCCCCTCAGTCTCCTCCAGGCTGAACAGACCAAGTGACCTCAGCCACTCCTTACACAGCTTCCCCTCAATGCCCTTACCATCTTTGCTGCCCTCCTTTGGATGCTCTATAAGAACTTAATATATTTCTTATATTACAATGACCAAAACTGAACACAATATTCAAGGTTAGGCCTCCCCAGTCCTGAGCAGAGTGGGACAATCCCCTCTCTCGACCAGCTGGCAGTGCTTTGCCTGATGCCCCCCAGGACAAGATTGGCTCTCCTGGCTGCCAGGGCACTGCTGACTCATATTCAACTTCATATTCAACTTACCATCAACCAGGACCCCCAGGTCTCTTTACATGGTGCTGCTTTCCAGCATCCCGTTCCCTAGTCTGTGTATACACCTGAGGTTGCCCCATCCCAGATGCAGAATCTGGCACTTTCCCTTGTTGAACTCTCAGGACTGCAAAGCACTAAGCAGCACTATTCCTAGTTGATGAGTGCTAATGAGAGAGCATTCTGTAGGAAAAAAGGCCCAAATAGTCAGAAGGTAAGTCCCAAAACCCCAAATCTTTTAAATCTCACTTCCCGGGACCAAAATATCTCCCTTGATTCCTATGGTAAAATTAAAGGGCATACGTATCAAATGTATTGGCTATATCATGCTTCACAGGGCTATAAATTCATGTGAAGTTTTGAGTGTATCAAAGTGTATGAATGTATTATGTGTTAACCTCAAGTTCATCACTGTGTTAGAATCCCTTTTGCTGAATCCTGTGAACCTCTCTTTAGAAACTCAATTGCTCTCCCTTTCTAATCATGGAGTAGACTGTTGTTTGCTAATACATCTCAGGTATATTTTCCTGAATACTAAGGAATTCCACCAGTACCATTCCAAAATATGGGGTTTAGCAATCAACTAAGAGTCTGTCTTGTAGAATTTAACCAACTCTGGCTTTCCTAATCTGCTATCTGTCCCTCTCTGTACATGGGATAATTGAGTTATCCTTAACTGGAAATAAAAATCAGATATATCTCATCAGACCAAGCACTCTTTTAAAATGGAAGTTAAATGAAAAAATGGAAACATTATGCGGTGATGTTTCTCCAGGGGTTTGTGATAAACACTGTAGAGAGCCACAGAGCATCATTAGTGCCAAATAGTGTGAGTCATAAATTCTACAGTCCTGTGGAGTATCACATTTGTCACTTGCATATCCCCTTCACTGTTTTTACAGATATTTTGATGTGTGCAAATACATGCACAGGTTTCTTGTAAAAATGGGCTTACGTATGGATAGTAAATAAAGTATTTTTTATTTTAAATAATTAATGTCATTCAGGACCATGTTCTTGTACGTTCTCAGGCAAAATTTCTATCCACCAAGTTAGTTGAGCCTAAATAAAAATTAATTTCAAGCCAAGATAATAAGATTTATTTTTAAATCAATGCTAAAAACATTTGTTTCTGATATGGTCACACATTTGTTTTCATGCTGTCAGTTTGGGTTTGACATTAAAATCTCACACAAATACAGACTTAGGCTTCAAATATATTTTCTATTTTTCTTGGGTAACTTTTTTTAAAATGCAGATATTCCTGTGAAACAGTTTGATTTCAACAGAAATGTATTTTTCCAACAATTAAAATATTGCCAGAACATTCTTAGTGCTGCTGAGAAGAAAGGTGAGATGGATAACACTTCTATGTGAAACTTCTGGTTCTCAAAAATCACATACCAAAATACTTCTTTCCTGTTCTTCTTGCTTCTCCAACTGCATTACCACATAAAAACTACATTATACTGTCATTTCCCTCAGAACTTGGCTATGTGAGCTTGAAAGACTGTCTGTAGAACTGTGAGACATGAAAAACAAAAAGTGAAAACTCTCTGTAAAGTGAGGGTATTATGAGATATGAGGATATTATTACACTGCAACCACAAGACAAGCAGTGCTCAGGGAAGTTGGAATAGCATAGTTTCCCCCTTGTGGAAACAAATGTATGGAGGCTGCTGTTAGCAAAAGAATATTAATTCCTTAACCCTTAGGACTATAGAGAATGAACCAGGTGTGATCACAGCTCAGGTGGTCAGAACTGTACAACATTTAACTGTGTAAACAGGGAAGATGAAGCAACATGTGAGAGTAGCCCAGCAATGTAAGTGCATCCTCCATTGAACTGTCCCCTTTCTATTGGGTCTTCTAAATTAGACTAAATTTGCTTAGATATAGCTTTGCACTCCAGATTCATGGATGATTCATGTAGCATAGGTAATCTCTAGGAAAATTTAAAGTACCATGGAAGAAAAGAGTAAACCATCCGAAAAGTAGCAGAAGTGAGTCATTCAAATGGAAAAAAGAAAATTACTATGAAAATAAGGGGCTAATAAGAATAAACAGCTAATCTTGGACTGCAACCCCCATGATGAAGCTTAGGCTAAGTTTTATATTTTTGGAATGTATCCTAACTTTTGAAAGTCTAGGAGGGAGAGTTTCATTCTAACTGCTGTATCTGTGCAAAAAAAATTGAATGGTAAAAAAGAGATTGCACGAGAGGAACTCCCTTCTCAACTTTCTGAGTTCAACAGAAAATATTTAAAGAAGAATTGTGGTGATTTCACTGAGCTCTACCTAATACAATTGCTGCTTTGATTTTTTCACAGTAACATATCCTTCAAAAATTACAGTGGAGGAGTTCAACCTATACATATATTCTTTTATACATTTCTCTTATTCACACTTTGCCTATTCATATCAAAAAGAATTATTAACCCAAGAAATATAACCAGATGTAATTTATAGCATGATCTCACTGTTAGGGGATAGAAAGGCTGTTCTATTAAACTATAATTTGATGCCACAACTGACTAGTTTTTGGGATCCCAATTTTTGAAAATGTCTTTCTTTCTCTGTGAACACAGGAAATAGAGAGAGTCTACTGTTTATTCAAATCTTTTCTGTCCTAGGAGAGTGTATTTACATTTTTTGCAGATTTTATCTTTACCATTCATGTGACTGATTTGGGATATATGTGCCCATCACTTTTACCAGAATGGGAAAGCTAAATTTCATGATGCAGGAGATAGCATTGATAGTACAGAAGGTCACCAAACATAATCAGCTCTCAATTACCAGTAAGGGATTATCTGGGTTGTGGATTAACTGTGCCACCCTGAAAGGGAACCTGCTATATGATACGCTCACCAAGCGTAGCAGAGAGCTGAGCCTTCATCCCTGTTGTGTGGTGTCATACTTCTCACCCAGCAGTAAACTCAGTGCAGAGTACTTTCCTCCAACTTAATTTTCATATTTTCTTCTGTTGCGTTTCTGAGTTATTCCACCATCCACTGCCCTGGGCAGTTAGAAAGAGTATGGCTATAGCACAAATTTTAGAGCAATGTGAATAATATTCTGACTAAAAAATGTGCCTAGATAGAATCACAAGTCACCATTAGACTTCTGCACAGTATCAGGAGGATTTTGCAACCTTTTAGAAAGAGTCATGGTTATAACCCTCTACTAGGACATGAACACATTTAACTATGTTGAATTAATTCTACATTCAAAAGTACAGAAGTGCTGTTAGGATCATAGTGTGAGTTAATATGGTTATAACCGTCTGTATGCCCCAAAGGTAAATAACATTTGCATGTGGCGCACTGACACTTTCTTGAGGCATGTTCTTCCTTCTCTGTGCATAATTCTCACCACTTCAATTTCCCTTTGTAGCTCGCATCTGCTTAAAAGATTTCATTTTGCTTAACAATGTGTGAGCGGAACCATAGGTATCACGAATCAGCACATTGACAGTGAAAGAACTATTGCACTGTACAGCCAAAACCCTGACTGTGGGGTTTTTTTTCCTGAGAAAGGAGAAGACTAAACCATGTTACACTGAAAGTGAGATTTTTTAAAATATTTATTATTATTTTCGCCTTAAGCAAAACAAAATGTATCTCCTGAATTTCACATATCTGTTAAAATGAATTTCAGTCAAATTTTTCCTTAATCTACCAGAATATGTAGCAAGTGGAAATAATGAAGTCAAAATAGTGTCTTGTAGTTAAAACAACAAGAAACAAAAATCGAAGTAGTGTCTATCAGAAATACATACCACCAATACCTAATGCTTATCACTTTTTTTTCTAAAACATAGAGTTCACCCATGAAACTGACAATTTGCATATAAAATTAAAAGGTGGACTTGCAAAATCATGTGAGTTATAGTTCTCAGTTTGACACTGAGTATTAATTATGAAAACAAAATAAAATATCCCTAAAACTTGAAACACTACTGCATAGAGACCACTTATGCTTTAGTAGGGGTTTTTTTGTGTTGCAAAGATTATAGCAAACAGAAACATACTGATCTAATATCTCTTTGAAGAGTCATAAAATATTCTTTCAAGTGTGGACAAAGAAAAGCTTATATTGTGAAAAATACTGAAAGTTCCTGACTAATCTATGGCTTAGATGTGGGTGTTCAGACAGTACATGATGGCTGAAAAAGAAAACAAATCAGTAAGGGCTGTGTTCTCTGGATTATGGTGATAAGATTTATTTACAGCCCAGGGAAGGTTGATTCTTTAAGAGAGAGGAGGGGACTCTTGGTTTTCCTCTTCATATCAGTCCAAGCAATTAATATCACATAACTGTAAATAAATTAAAACTTTAAAGTGCATATCATTAGCTTTTTTAGTTTAACAAGAAGTTTTAAGAACTACAGTAATTGGAAGTTTTACTTTTTCTTCTTATCAAAAGCAGGTTGCTTTAGGCTAGCTATAAGCTCTGAGGCAGAACTGTTCTCAAGTATCATTAAGAAGAGAGATTTAAAAGATGGTATTGCTATTTCTGGGCAGAAATATTATTATATAGATATAGATATAGGTATGTATGATATGTATTTATAAACATATGCATAACATAAAATATAAAATACCTCTAAAAATTTGAGACTGTTCACATGTACACATGCTGCATGTCCAGTCTTGCAATTCTATAGTTGAAGGAAAATTTTGATGGACAGCTCATAATACCTGTGGCTGCATAAAAAAAACAAGATTGCAGGTATTTTGTCTGCAATATTTTGTCTGACAGCCATACTGTCACAAAGTGTACTTCAGAAGGATACTTAAATAAATGCCTGGCTATCTTCAATTTTGGAACAGCTTTGTTAGGAGCTGAGAAGGGGTTTCCATCCAAGAAGCAATATTCTGAACCTTGCCATGTATGTGCCTAGCAAGTGCCTCACTGAATGAGGGGATAGGTCAATAACAAAAGATTTATTAGGCAAGATCTTACTGATAACCACACTGAAAAAGCAGATTTGTACCAGTGTAACAGTGCAAAATATGTCTAATTTTTGAAGAATTGCTTTAAATGTAAGCAAGATTGTACTGTATGCTTGCATTTTGTATGTTTCTATTTTATAGTATTCTTTTAAATTACAAGAAAGACTATGCTTTCTCACAACAAAAGAAAAATACATTCTTCTTGTTCCAGTGCCTTAATAATTAGAAGTTAAACAAGTAAATTTAACTATACAAAGGTAAGCTATGCAAATATACAAAAAATTTTAGTCTTACTTTTTGTTTAGTCAGGATTTATTGTTGTGAAGTGCCATAGACCACTCTCATATTATAGCTACAAGAAGAGAAAGCAGGCGTTTTTCTTCCCAAAAGTCAGAGGTAGAAGCTAATCAGATTTTTCCCTGTGTGTCTAGTGATCACTTTTTGTTGATATTGATTACTAGGAGGAAAACAGCAAAGAAAAAGGCTTTAATTTCATGCCAGCAATGTTTATTTTGCAGTGGGGCTACAAGTTTTGTGAAGACTGAAAGTATAAAAGTGGAGTGGACTCAATGAACTGAAGAATGCAGTAGGAGGGGAGGTAAGACGAGCTGTAAAACTAATTGGTGTCCAACATGTTTTGGACTGCATTTAATTTTCTTGAGGGGAAGAGAGGTCAAGAATGGAATGAAGTCAATGAGAATAGGAATAAGAAAGTGAAAAGCAAAATGGCCAGCATTAAAAGGTCAGCAAATATCCCAGGGACAGGAAATGAACTTTAAACAAAAGTATAAGGTAGTATTTCTATCCACGTTTGGGAGTTGTTAAAATTAGTATTAAAAGAAGGAAACTTAAATAACCAGATGTTTCTTGTATGAAAGCTTGGTTTAGTCTGCTTTCAATTTATTGGAAGCCTTAGTAAGACCAAGATTGTGTGTGCAAAGCAATTAGGAAATGAGTATTTCAGCAGAGTGTTAATATTACTTAAATATTTTAAAAGACTTCAATATTTTACACTGACTTGCTTCCTATTATACTTTTGTATTCTTTCTCTTGAAAGAAATCTCCACACTGAATTGGGAAAGTAAATGTCTCACAAGCTTTAATACAGGATTTAGACACAGCAGTCAGCCTGCCAGCATCTAATACACAGACACTTTGCAGTCCACCTTAAGATATCTAGGCTATATTCACAAATTTATGCATGATCTGTAAAGTCATCAGTTCAATATATTTGAAATTACACTTAGAGCATCAGCTTTGCTTCACAAAGACACAGTATTTCATTTGAAACCTTTTCTGCCACTAAAGCTTTGGATAAAATTGAGTCCAGAGTGGCCAGAGCGGCCTCAACTGTTGGATTTACAAGTTTGCTAAGAATACATTGTGGTACAACCAGCCTATGTAGAAAAAGCTAGTCTTTTAAAATCACTGCTAGACCATGTCTGCTTTTACTCAGATCAAATTTGAGAACATGATGTTAGTTATACACACATCCCCATTTTCAAGTGAAATTTTTATTTCCTTTCAGTGAGTATAAATCTCAAACTAATTGGTCTGAAAACATACAACAGCTTTGAAAATACGCCATTCTTCCTATAAAAATTTGAATTACATTAGTGCTAAAAACGGTGTGTCAGGCTTCCAAATTCTATTTTCTATGTAGTAAGAGCTCATCCAGTGACCTCATAGGGTGAGCAGAGTAATTTCTTATCTTTTCTGTTTGAGACATTTCTGATAATACTTCAAAAGCATGAAGATAACAACAAGTATCCAAGAACTGTGGGGATTTCTGTTTACATTCACATGGCATCTTCTCTTGGAGATTTTCCAGGAATTTTATGAAATTATTTTTGTGGAAATTTGGAGAAGCTTGCCATGTAAGGATCAATAACTTTTATGTACCAGTAATGCCTTAGTAATTTTTTTTTTTTTAGTGAAGGAAGTATGAAACATTTGAATATGAATAGGCCTGCACCAGATTATTCCCTGTGTTTAGCAAGATAACATTAAGGTAGACTTACCCTTTAGTCACACCTGAAATAAATACTTTTTAAAAGGGTAGAAGAATAACATACTCAATAAGAAACTACCAAGGGATTTGGCTAAAAAGTGTAAAAGGGTCACAGTTAGACAAAAAAAAAACCCACCAAAACCAGTTCAGAAAAATATTCCCTGTGTAGACTTGAAGAATGAAACGGAAAGTTTTGAATCAGTGGAATGTCTTGATTTCCTCCCTTCTTCATGTTTCCACTCCCCTCTTTCATTAAAAGCTTGCAAGACTTCACAAAAGTTTCCAAAATGCAAGCTGTCTTTTCCTTGGGACTGTTATGGCTCATACCTTCCTGCAAATGTCCTCTGAAGTCTCTTCTCAGATGTAACTCTCTCAGGTAAGTGTTTGGACCTTTCCTAGTGGTATCAAAGACCCATATGGCACTGAAAATGAAAGCTGGACAGATTATTCTTCCTAGAGCTGTAGTACAAGGGAAAACATCTAGATTTTATTTGTGTTGTGCATAAGAACATCACAGATTCATCATTACTGTATATTCACATTTAATCAAGAAGAAAAGTTAAGAGCAATTTTTTGGAAAAACTAAATACATCCCTCAATACCTAGCATATGCATTTCACTTGGTGAAGACTAAGAAACCTCAAAGACTAATTTCTCATTAATACACGAGATGTTCACAGAATGCCTGCCAGAACAGGGAAGTCAAGTTTAGATGGAAACTTGGCTTGGAGTTACTGGCTTGTCCCTTTGAGGGTTGGGAAGGAAAGAAAAAGAAAAAAACAGTGAATAAAACCGTGTTTGCATGCTTGCATGCATGTACATATGAGAAGACTTTTTAACTTCATTTTCTCATTAAAGTAGAGAACAGTGAAACTGTAAAGATTCCATGTGTGTTCTTATAAACTGTGCTTTTCACACATCTTTTGTTAGACACATGGAATGTTAACTGAAAGGGCTTATCTTAAAAATCAGCAGGGTAGTTGGAATGCAATTTTACAAAACCTGGCCATCTTTCAACAAGAGTGGGTGGATTTTCAATGCAGCAAATGTTTGTGTATTAAAAAGTATTTGCCATGGTGACAAAGCTTGGAGAAACATCCCATTAGCCACAGACGGGAAGCCGTTGCAGATTGTTCTGATTATCCATGCCCAAAACTTAGTCTGGCTCTGTTTATACGGCATTTCCGATAAAAAAAATATAATTCAACATACCCCTAAAACCTGAGCAAACTGTTTGCACTTACTTACACATGCCTTGTGCTGTATTTTCTGGCTCAGATTCAATACATGATTAGATTCTTACTTTTCTGGAACTTAAAATATGTGCTTACAGCTAAGCATATGCTTAAATATTCTGCTGCACTGGGACCCAAGAGGATGTTCCTATATTCATGGTACAGCCAGGACATCTTGTGAAACAAATAGGAATTTTAGACTAAGACCTCTAATCTATAGCTCAGTAAAGAGATGAGTAGAATAAGTTGATAAGGGTTTGTGGTGAGGTAAGGGATTTTATGAGGGAGTATGGGGGAGCACGTGGGCATACTTTGTGTATATCTGTCCAAAAATCTTATCTGCATGAATCTGGGACAGCTGCATTCATCATGGTCCCAAGATGCCTTATTCAGAGTTTTTGTATTATATCATTGTGATTTTGGTTTAGAAAACTGAAGAAAATAAGTCATTTATTTGCTAGGGCACTGCCATTTTCTCATTATTCATACAACATAGCTCTTCTCTCCATATAATATGACACTTTTGAGATCAACAGTTTGAGATATTATAATACTGCATCTCACGTGACAGTTACGAGTCTCCCTCACCAGAAACATGAAGTTCTGATTTCTGCTCCTCTTGAATAGTAAACAAGCAATATGGAGCCTGGAGAAGTTAGAACTGTCACCTGCCATGGTGAAAGGAGAGACGAATCAAACGGTGTCCACTGGAAAATACTCAATTCCAGCTATAATTACTAGGTTCAAGCAAAGTGGTCAGAGTTGCCTTATAAAGTGCAGTTAGGAACATTAGAGATGAGAAGAGAAAAAAATTGTAGGTCAAAATCAATCTGGAATACATATATGGGTCCAAGCCAGATGTGAACTCTATGGGTTTGCTACCTCTGACTCATATATAATAATTAGAGATGGATTAAAAAAATCCAACAGAAGAGTGAAAACTTATCAGTAAAATATCTCTAAACACAATAGGAAGTGTATGAAGTCCAGTCTGTTGAAATATATCACAATGGACATTTTTTATATCATATATACAGAGGTTCTTACGTATCTGCAAATTCCCTACAGGAATTAAACTACATAATGGACTCAAACAGTTGAAAGAGTGTGTGCCACCTCTTTCATTTCTTTTGTAACATTCACCCAGAGGCATAATCTGGGAAGCTTAAAACGGACCCATTTTACTCTTATTTTCGTCAACAATGTTTATAGGCAAATGATCTTTTATGTGCTGGAATGAATGACTGTGCTATAAAACTAAGAGTCCTACAGAACACTGCTTTGAAGTCATACTTGGCTGCCCAAGGTAGACAACAGACAGTGTCAGGAAAAGGGATAAAAAAGCTTAAAGGTCATAGTAAGGTCAGAACAAATAGGTCACAGCAAATTAATCCTTATCATCTGACCAGTGTGGAGCAAGAAAAGGGTAGTGTTCAAGCTCAAATCTGCTAAAATTTAGTGGAAAGGTATAAAACAATTAACCATGACACTGACTTCTTTCTTCTCTTCAGTTGCTGGACATACAAGTTCCCCTGGAGGATAAAAAATAAATATAATTTTAAAACATTCTACTTAATCATTTATATATCTAAAAAAAAGTGGTTTTCATCACAAATAAACTCAGCTGGTCATTTTTTGCTCCAGTGTAAGTTTTGTCTAAATAAAAATCACAAAAAAATTGGAAGTATTTTATTTTTTCAGTGATAATTTCACAGACCTTACCACTTCTTTTCAAAATTTGGTTCAGAACAGTGCAATGCTAAGAATCAAATCAGTATGATCACAATTATCATTAGCTTTTAATAAGAAAAAAAATAAAAGGTTATAAACTTTTCAGAACTCCTTTTCCTTACAACTTAAACTGATAAAATGTAACCATTGTTCAAAGTAAGGCAATCATTTTAAATCAAAATGGAGAGTAAATTCTTCATGTAGTTTGAATAAATCTCTTAGACTTTTGTATCAGACTAGTAGAATATCTAGACACTCTTCTGTAACCTTGCATGTCCATCCCTGCTTGCTGTTACCAATGTACTTAAATGTACAAAGCTAAAAAAAATGCATTTCTTAGATTTTTCAAGTGATGCATTTTAAAAACAGCATAGAGAAAATATTATTTCTAAAAATACTTGTACCTAAGCTTGAACTACTCAAAACTTAAACAGCAAGTTGATGGGGCTCTAAAGTTCTCTGGAAGTGAAGGGAATTTTCATCACAGTCCTCCTTTCTGACTATAACATCCTTTAGTGTTGTCTCTAAAGGACTCCTTTTTCTGACCATGTCTACCAGCTGTGGAGGAAAAATAAATGAGTTTTTTCTGTAACTTCCATCTCTCCTAGGTCCATGGGAGGCAGGCAGGCCTAAGTCTAAGAAAGCTGGAGTGGAAAAATAGCTCTGAGTAAAGCTCCTCATAGCTGAGAGCCGTATTCTGTCGAAGTTAACTCTGCTCAGTTGCACGTGGGCCTCTCTCCTACTCTCAGCCTCAGACACTGTGCACACAACCTCCTTTAAGCTGTCCATGACTCTCCTCTCATTCTTCCTTTGCTTCCTTTCAAACAGCCCACTCAGTTCACGGACAACTGTTCTCAATCATTCTCTTATCTGAAGTATATCTATGTCTTAGGAGTGCTTCAATGGCAGGCCTACAGCTCTTTATGCATCTTATGATGTCCATGTAACACTAAAAAATAATAAAAATACTAATAATAATACTAAAAATCCCTCCTGTACTGAGCAAGTACAAAATGAAGTTCTTATTAGCCATTAAATTATTTATTATTACTAACACCTTCATTAAGATTGACCTGAAGTGATTAGCTGGTGATCTCTTCAGATACACCCGAGTCTGGAGGAACCAGTCTGGGGGCCCTGATACGTAGAAGATTTTGGATACTTTCAAGCTGTTTTCTACTATGCCTGCTGCTACCCACTGCAAAGTTATGAGTAAGACAGATGTCCGTTTGAGACCAGTGGAAAGGAACAGCCCAGGTTATTTGGCTGAAGTGGGACAGCTAGAAGGAGATATGTATCCTGAAGAAAACTACAAATATAAGCATGGAATAAGGATGCACAACTGAGAAGAGACATTAAAAAAAAAGGCATTCATATAGTAAACATGTCAATTCCCTCTGATCATTTACTTACGAACTATAACTCTCCCTCCCCAACACTGAATTCCAGAATAAAGTAACCATGGTTTTTGGCTAATGTCTCTCCTAAAGCTTGTAGATATCCCATGAATGAAGAGAATCTACACTATTTGATTACACATTCCTGTAATACAAATTATCAACTGAAATCCACAGCAAAACTCCCGCTGGCTGAAGAACAAGCAGAGTAGATCAAACTTTTAAGTAAATGTAAAGGCAGATCAACTTTGGAAAAAAAAATAAGCACCCAAACAAGCAAAAAATGGCAATTCCATAAAATCATAAATACTGCATTAAGATTATAGCATTACAAAATGGTATTAGAACTTAATTGGTTTCCCGAGAAGGCATTTACATTTACCATGTCTCTCTGGTATTTTATATCTGCCAAAATAAAACTGAGCATAAGAGGTTGCACACCGGAAATGATAACTCGTGGTGTCACATTTCAGTACATAGAGTCTTAAATATTTATGTGCAAAAGTCATTTAGCTATAAGCCTGTTTCCTGTTTTAAACCAGATGCTGTTGCATAAGCTAAAAATATTTAGGAAAAGGTCTAGAAGGATAAAAGGTTTCATTTGTAAATGTGCTCTGTACACAGTGTCAAAGGACAGACAATCTTGTGGACTTTTGAAAAAGAACTGGCTGATCTTGTGTGTGCCTTGATGCTGAGGTGTTTACCTCATTTCTGTGCATTTGCACAGTGGCACTTTCAACACAAATAATAATTTGCATTTACAATAGATGCATTTCCGTGAAAATCATTTTATTTATACTTTCTTCTCAGAAAGTTTGGGGCTTTATTTTTGTTTTGCTGTTGGTGGTGGTTGTTTGGAGGGGTTTTTTTGTGAGAGTGAAGGTGTTTAAATTATAATCAAAAAGGAAAGAAGAATGAGGAACAGCAACATATTTAATTACAGATTAGAACATTCCTTGTAGCTCTCAACTCCTGGCAGGCACTGTGATAAGGAATAAAAAAAGAGTTAATCATGACCATAAAATTCACACGTTTTTAGAAGGCTGGAGTTTGCTATATGGTATTGGATATTGGAAGACATTAAAGCTCCTCCTAGAAAATATAGAACTGATTTTAAAATATAGACCTGATTGCCCAGAATCTGGCTTTAACAATCAATTAAAACAATGCAAAATCTGTCACTAAACAAAATTAAAAACTGCTTTTTCAGCCTTCTGTATTTCATCATGTTCCTTGAATTGGGAGCAAAAAAAATCTTAAAACAAGTATGAGGTAGGACACGACTCATATAATCTATCTACAACAAATAAAAGCCATCCCATTACACATTGCTGTATACAGACTCTGACGATATTTCTTTTCAACTACAGTTAACTGCAATGGGTATTAAGAGAGGCAATAAGCTACAACAAGGGAATATGTACCATGTGGTAATATGACAGACACTATGACACATTGCTTGTATCAACATTTTTACCTACCTTACCAGCTACTTTTATTATTTTTCTCTTTTTTTAAACACAAGTATTCGACCCTTACAGCTTCCTATTCTCCACATCATGCATCTAGTTCAGGAACTATCCATTTTTGGCAGGAACAGGAAAGTCCAAATACACTCCTCACTTGCTGTCCATACAGTCACAGGCAGTAAGACACTCTTCCTACTGTGCTACTGGGAGAAAACGAAGCACTGGCTTTTCCTTGTTGGTACCACGAAATTTTCTTGGCCTGTTGCTGTCCCTCTTACCAGTTTGTCTCAAACCCATATTCATACACCCGTAATCCTGAATGACCTGTAAGTGTTCCCTTCATAGGTGTCATACAGACCACCCATCTGAAGGAGGGAAGTATGAGTGCAGTTCATAGTTCTTAGTGTACTTGTAAATCTTTCCTGAAATTAGATGTTGTTTCTAATGCATTTTTAGAGGTACGGTATGCGCTGGCCAGCTGTCAGTCCACAAGCATTTACCACCACTGCCATACCCTGACATGCTGAAACCAAACAGGTGTGCAATCACCAACAGTGCCTGCAGTAGCCAAAGGTGTAATTGCAGTCTTACCCTTTGATACTGATATTGGTTCCTCTGAAAGTTTGCTCTGAAACAGAAGACAGAATAACTTTCTCACATAGTTTCATGTAGAAAGCGTGCAGCCAGTTCTGGCCATCCTATATGTACATGCCATCCTAGAATGGTATGTTTGTTATCAACACAAATGTTCAGGCCTCTGTAAGTCAAGTGACCTTTGTGTCCTCCCATCTTCCACAACAAGTCACATCTCCATACCATAAGTATCTCTAAACAACTCACTGAATGTCTACTCTGCTATATAAACAAGCCCTTTGAAAGCAGGAGCAATTAATTCAAAGGATCTGTGGCTTTCTCCTTCATTAGACTGAAACAAGAAGGTGCAGGGTAAGATCTGCTCCAAAAAAGTGCCTTGATAAGCTGCACATGCTTGTTTAGGTTGACAAACTCTCCTCTGAATCCATTTTTAAGGCTACTCCACTTGGCAAAGTGCTAAGAAAATCCCAGAAATCCTAAAGCCAAATATCCCTAGGTTCAACACCTATGAGAGCAGGGAGAGGGTTGCAATTTTTTTGCCTTTGTTTTTTGCATTTTACTTGGGGTATGCAATACGTGACACTCAGCAACCTGAAATCTTGGAAGCAAATTGAATAACATGTGCCTGCCAAGACACAGTACAGCGTAGTGTTTATACATGTCATATAAATGTGATTTATATAATTAAACCAATAGAAGCTTCTGTACACAGACAAACCTTAATAAGTTTTCTCTCCAGACATGTGGCCTTCCAAATGAATGTGACAGTAAGGAGAACTCCCATGTTTTGTACTTACAGAACATAGTAGAGCTTACTGGTGTTCAACAGAAGAGCAGAAAATCTTTGGTACTTTTTATTCAACTACTTTAGTGTTTCACTGTCCACAAACACTGAAACAGTAGAATGTACAGTACACGCAAAACCAAAAGATAGTAGTTCATACATAATTTAATTTTAAAGCATTTTGAGACAGTGTTCTTTCTTTAAAAAATATTTGCATTATTTACAATGTGTGGAAGATTCATGAGATAATATTATTTCCTAATATTATGCAAGGAAATAATTCTTTCAATAAAAATAAGCACAAATACTTTTCTCCTAAAATTAAGCATTATTATTATTCCCTTTTACAAATAGGAGACCAAAGTAGGGAGGGATTCAGTCAGCTGCCCAAAATGACTGAGGGAATCTGAATATTCCTAAACCTTGATTTTGAGCCTAAGTAAAACGTTTTAATAACAATGACATCTTCTAGTTTTAAATATGTTGTATCTTTTCAAACTAAACACTCCATCACAATGAAGAAAAGGCCTGGTCAGTAGCAGCTGTGGGAGAAAGGAAAAGGGGATTATGGAGAGCAGCAGCACAAACATTTGCTTTACTCAGAGCAGATGGGTAGGAGTTTAGAAAGATTTTTCAATTCTAAGGCCATAATGAAGGTCATAAACCAGTAAAACAGTAGAGCTTTTCTTGACATTTCCAAGTTAAAAGGCACTTGTCTTCCTTAGTCTATATTGTAGACTGTAATCTTAGCAGTAAGTCATGGCTAGTTAAGCATACTTCTCACCTGAAAAACAGATTGAGGAGAACTTTTCTAAGCAAATAATCATATCCAGAGGGAGGTAAATAATGTGAAAAGCTCACACACCAGATTTGTTTTGTTTGTAGACTAGTCTCAAATTAAGAAATTCTTAGTGAAAATAAATCATATCTTTATCTAAGAGATAGTGCTTCAGTACATGCTGCTCTGTGCCTTCTCACATATAAGCAGAATTTAACAACGGTTCACCACAATATGACTCTGTCTTGCACTTCAGTGAGTTTCTCAGCACTGAGCCTGCTTCTACAGAATTTCTATTGAATGGCACAAATATTTAATCAACCACTAAAGATTGTTAGAAAGAAATATTTAGAGGCAGTGTTTTCATTTTGTTTCATAGCACTTAAGAAACAGGGCAGAACACGTTTCTGCAGCATCCTTCAGTTTGATGCAATTTAAATTTTCAGTACTTATTCTTCCAAGTGAGGAAAGATTTAAGGACTAGGCTCCAAGATTTTACAAGTTGAAATGAAAAGTAGGGTTTTTTCTGTCTTTTATTCAGGTAAAGGTCTATTCAGGTAAAAGCAGTGGTGAGTATAATTTTTTTCTGAATAATGACAGCAATAGTAATTTCAGCTGACTATATTTCACTTTTATGAAGGTTGATATTTACAATATAAAAAAAATACAAAATAAAATAACATATTCAGTGATTAAATGCTTTGAAAATGGACCATGCATTGTAGTCATTATGTCAACAAATCTCAATACCTGCATTTGAAAATCACAACATCCTCACCACAGAACAGTAGTTCAGTTTTTACTTAAATATACTCCTCTTCATACATCTGAGATTTAAATTTGAATCTGTTACAAGTCAGATCTCAGTAAACCATAAGCATTGTTTTAGTCTATGAAAAACTAACAGCTATATACTAGCTACACTCACATAAAGTTATTTTTAAGTGTATTGTAAATAACTAAAGTGAACATAACTGTTTATACTTGAATCAAGAACGAAAGAAAAATAGGAAGACTGCGGTGTACAGAGATTCTCAATGTATATTAGAACATTGCTTGAACACCCTGAAAGATCCAAAAGATTTGTTCTGTGAAGGGTAAAGAAAGAGGAAAAGTCAAAATTTGCTATTTGAGAGTTAAGATTCAAAAAATTAGAACAGAAGAAAAACACTGAGAAAAAGAAACGAATATGATTGACTGATTAAAATAAACAGTGAGTTTATATTAGCTTGTAAATGCTTCCAGACAAATGTCTTACAAAATACCCTTTAAAGTAACCACAACAGTTGAAAAAAATCTTTATACCAATTGATCTTTATATCACATAGTGAAAATTCCACCAACAAATATTAGGGTAGTTACAGAATAAGAAAAATATCCATAACACATATCATGTATGGTACAGTTAACCCTCAGAAAACCTAGAAATGTTTTTCAAAAGGTAAGTCAATCCAACAAGATTCTGTCAACAAAGAGCTTAAACTATAATAGTCCCACAAATTTTGTCTGGTTTGCAGCATTCAGAATAACAATATAAGGGCTGTTCCATCCATAATTCTCCATTCTAGGTGGAGAACTGGAAGCACTCTATGCCCAGCAATGCTAGATAGATTTGTGATGAGAAAAAAGTGCATGTTGTGCAAGAGGAAAACCTTAGGACAAAGATTTAAAGAAATAGTTCTAAGGTATAGTAGCTGTTTCTTGTAATTATGTGCTGATATACCACAACATTCTTCAAGGGCCTCATGGCAAATTTTTCATGTGAAGAAAAAGCTTCCTTTTCCACTTAGCAAACATGATTGTAGTTTGTTAGCTACTGTCAATGTTTTAGTCCTTATTTTGTAGTAAGAATGACTTTCGCAGGTGAAGTTCTCACCAGAATGCATATAGGATTCAGGAGTTTAATATCTAGGATTGGTGTGTCCCTTTAGGTATGCTATTGAATACACTATGGCTTTGAAGGAGATAAGAAAAGGTGTTTCAAGACCTTTTTCTAGACACAGTTTGTTCCAGGGATAGAAATGCTACCTGCTTGACTTCAACAAAGATATAAAGCAAACATCTATATCAGATGAGAACTTCAGTTTGTTCCCTTTCCGCTTCTGCTGCTATTTTCTCTGGAAAGATTCTCCTGCATCTATATAAAAGTAATGGAATTTGTTTTTCTCATAAACATGAATTAAAATTCTAGAGCTGTTACATGTGCTCATACGGACCTGTTTTAAGAAGACCAGATTTTTTTTTTTTCTTAATCGAAATATCTTCACTTTCCATTGGCTCCCTTGTTCTTTCTAAAAAGAATGATTTCACGTATTTGCACATTCAAAAACTTATGAGACTCTTAGGCACCATGGACATAGGGCTCAGAAGTTTTTTGGTCACTACCCTTATTAATAGGGACCTTAAATTCATAATGTAAGATGATCATTAGAAAAGCAGCAACTGGAAGAGGTCAGTCCTAGTACTACATTTTGAAAAGTCAAGGGCTTAATATTTTCCAGGCATTTTCAGAGAATAATAGTGCTTTGATGAAACTTGGCTATTCACAGTAAATTAAACTGTAGTACCACATCTGTTAGTGCTGTGTGCCATAAAAGTATGATCTCATGTCAGAGAATGCTGCAAGGAACTCACTCAGAAGCTTTAGCTTTCTCAAACCATCTCAAAACGCAGGTATCTGTGCTGTCCAAAGTTCCGTACAACCTCTCTGCTGTTCAGATAGAAAAGGCAATTGATCAACATCACTCAATCAGAACTTGTTTCGCAGAGGTAATGCTTATGCTGACATTTCTGTGTCATTGTTAGTTCAGCAGATCTAAGTTACTTTGGCTATCCAAGTTCATCACTTTGTTTAGCTTGTAAAATGTTTTTGGGCTCAAAGTTTAAGTGCGTGAGACTAAACAGTCCAACACTAACTAGTCAGACTGAGTGTTTAAAATACTTTTAAAGTGATGCTTTTTAGAAGTGCCTGGATAACATGGGTCAGGTAGATATGAAAATCTTTCACTGAGAAGAAGCAGTAGCACTTCACTTTCAATTTAAATCTTCCTCAAAATCAAGCAGGGTTTGGACACTTTTAAAACAACAATATAATCAGTTTTGTCTATTTAGAACAATGAGTTCAGTAGGTAGATTACCACTATCTTCAGCAGAATGTTTTTCTGAAGTTTTGTAACCATCACTCAGAGATTTTAAGAGAAAACTCATTAATGTTTTTGAACTTTACAGGACAAAAAAACCAATCTAGGAATAGATTATAGAAGACTCTGAAGTAGCTGGTCTGTTAAAGCAACTCAGTGAGAAGCTATGTACTTTCTTTAATTACTATAGTGTGAGCTAGTTTTCATCCACTGAAGATTACATGGTCTGTCCTTCAGAAAGTTACTCTCCTTGGCTTTTCTTAGATGTAATCAGAACTATTCTGTGTTTCCCTAATTACAAACACATTTCTTTCTCCATGCAATATCCCTAAGTATGCAGCAACTGTCCTCTTGCCAAAGTTTTCTGGCATTTTTGTTCCAGATAGAATCCAAATCTGCATTTTTCTTTGAGAAAAGCTGTAGGAAAGACTGTAAACAGGACAATTATGTAGCGATGTGGTTTTAAATGCAACTTTTACTTGTACATTATTTTGAATGTATGGTTTTTTACTTCCTAGTGAGTTGTGGAGTTGCAATGCTATTGTTCCTGAAGCACAAATGTGTTTTCATTAATGTAAATTTCAAGAATTTGTAACATTTTAAACAGAAAGTATGAGGAAGACAAAAAGATGTGCAGAGTGTTACAAAAGTTACTCACAGTCATTGTAATGATCTAAAATCTTTAATGTGTGTCAATTTTGTGTGACCTCCTTCATCTTACCCTGTGGAATACCACTGGAAAGGAGCCAACCAGCCAAAAACCACATAAGGAATGTAGCCTAGTTTTCTTTGTCCTTTACACATGCCAAAAGCACCTCATGTTAGAAAATTATTTTCAGAGTTTTGGAAAATATTAATAAAAATATTTTCAAGAGATGAGTTAAGTGAGAACTCAGTAACTATCAAAAATTTTTGATATTTGGAATTAAAATCTCCAGTGATGTGCTGTAACAGAGGAAATTTTTTGTGCCACAAATTTCTTGGGAGACTTTTGTAGGGGACCTTGACAGGTCATCTATTTCAACCGGCTGCAATGAGCAGGGATATCTTCAGCTAGATCAGATTGCTCCAACATTGCCTTTAATATTTCCAGGGATGAGGCATCTACTGCCTCTCTGGGCAACCTGTGTCAGTGTTTTATCATCCTCATTGTAAAAAACCTTTTCCTTATATCTAATCTGAATTGAGCTTTTTTAGTTTAAAACCATTACCTCTTTTAATTTAAAAGCATTACCAGGCCCTTCTGAAAAGTCTGTCCCCAAACTCACAAAAGAGTCCTCAAGAGACCTTAAATGAAAGTTAGTGGAAAGATTCTATGTTTTCCTCTTCTTTTCGAAGTTATTAAAATATTGATTCATAGAAAGAGAATAAATCTTAGTCATTACCTCAACCATTGTTCATAGAATAAAACTTAATGTTTCTGTTCAGGTATTATTTTAAACAACTCTCATTTATCTATTTGTTAGAGACATTCAATTGTGTGAATTACTATTACTATCTATTGCATTCAGAAGGAAAATATAGTGAAACTCACTTGAGTGTGCACTTAAGTTGTTGGGAGGTGTAAACCAACTGTTTAAAAGTGTTAGATCAAATTTTGAAATAATAATATTTCAAAATATTTAGGCTGTTGACTAAACTGCATTAGTGAAATAACATTCATAGTCAATAGCAAAATTTAGGAGAGGATTGTACCCTTTCCTGGTTTTCAATGAAAAACAACTGGAAAATAAGTTTAGGTGAAAAGCTGTGAACAAAGTAGTTGCTCCTTACAGGTATTGGAATGAAAACATAGGTGGTTTAAGCAAAATTTGTCGTGTTCTCAGCTGCTTTCAGTTGTTTTGTTGCCTGACAAAGTCTCTTTGAATGTGTTGCTACCCTCCTTTTGTTCAAGTGAGAAAATGGCCTTTGTTTTTGAAGGCAAACAATACGAATTACATTCTAACACCAGGTATTAAGGGTCTGGAAGCTCTGGTGTATAACCTAACAATACTACATTACTGGATAGCCCTTGTGTTAACTAATAACGGAATGACTTCTAAAAGATCAAATTAATCTCGTTTCCATTAAAGCATTCCCCCAGAGCAGTGATGAGTTAGTCTTCTTTTCCCCAAACAAACCATGACTTAGCCAAAGTTATGTTTCTTCTTGGGGGAAATTGAGTTTTGCATATATATTAACTACTATTCACATTTTGGCAGGGAAGTACTCACAGGGCTATCTCTCATGCTGTCCTAATTAGCTGGCTATGAACAGATTTACAGCTTTAAAATTAATTTAGATATTTACATATTCCTGCTAAATTATGCAGTCATTGCCCATCAGTGAAAGAATTGTTCATGTGAACATCAGAAGAAAGTTGTTTCATGTTAGAAAGTGGCAGGGAACTTACTAATAAGTGACCATATCTGTGTACAGTTTTAAACAGCATTCATTCATCTTTCTCTAAATTATAGATTCTGATTGAGAGATCTCACTCTTCTTTTTGTCTTCAACTTGAAGGAAGATAAATGGAATATTTTAACCTCTGAGAGGGAAAAAAATAAAATTATTTATCTTGTTTTATTCAAGACAGTAAATGTTGAAATACTGCAGGGAGAAATGTAGTTTTATGTAAAAAATTATGTAGGAACAGGTCTGGAACCATAAACATCTCTCCAACAATACATGTATAAATATTGAAAGAATAGTTTTCAAATGTTATTTAGATGTATTCTGTTCATATGTGTTTGCCAACATACCCCACAGAGGCAGACACAGGAGTGAGTTTGGCTCTATAGGCACAGCTGTTGTGCCATTAGATAACCATGAGAGCAGAATTTTAAGGATGAACCTAGAACACAACTATATACTGGTTCTACCACACTAGATAAATCTCTCCTCATCACTTTTCTAGAAACATGAGTTCTTGTGTCAGAGATAATTGGGAGGCAATTGGAGGGAAAGAATCAAGTGGAAAAATAATCTGAATACAAAAGAAGCCAATAAACAAATCCCTACACAGATGAAATATAAAAATATCACCTATATTCAATCCAATGGAATTTACATGGCATTTCCAGAGCAGAAACAGAAGCAGCTCTTTAAATGCCAGAAAGTATGTAAACCACAATCAAATGTTTCCCAATACTTAGTATAAATATTTTGCATTTAAAATTAGGTAGTTAACACGTAAGCCTTGAAAAGCAGTTTACAGACCCTTCCCAAAACTTATGCCACTGTACAAAACAATTGCATTTTGTAACAATATACAAGCACTCTTAACACAATCCACTTGGTGTGCTAGCTGTACTGAAAGGATTCATGTTCTGAATGAAAAACAGAGGTTCTTCTCAATTGGAGGTTAATTACGTTGTGTATGAAGCATGAGGAACCTGAAGTATGAAAAGACAACAACATCTTCAGAATTACTACAGACCTACAGTTACACATTTTCAGTGAACACAATGAGTTTCAGAGCTTATCAAGTTTTTCATTTTTTCAGTGATACTGAGAGACCTTTGCATATTAAAGTTTAATGCAAACAGAAGAATTAGAAGTACAAAGAACAATTGCTTAATATTTGCAAATATTTGAACTTCTCTTACTTGACTATATTTAAACTGGTTTTAGTTTAGTCTGCTTTTCAGGTGTGGACTGATTTTTGTGGGTGTGGATGCTTCAGGGAATGTCAAGTGTCTTCATAAGAATGATGCCTTTCTTGTTGTGCTTGAACCTTTTGTTTGCCAAGTTGTCTTTAAGGCAGTACTGGCAAGTGAATACATTCTTTGCCCTGACCCAGAAAAGACTTATGAACATAGTTAGGTTTATGTACTGTGAGTAGCCTCATTGACTGGTAATTTAATGCAATGGTTCGCAGACTTTTTTTTTACTCAGGTACCTTGAGAGGATGTGATAATACAGAACTGACTTAGCATACCTTCTCGCTTTGAAAAGAACAGAAGCAAAAATATATTCATATAGATTTCATATTCTGTACTGTAGTTAGAAATATTTATTACTAAGACGATTGAAGTAAAAAGAACATAACAAATAAATAATACATGTATATTGTACTCCAGAAAATATAGTGTTTCCCTGAGCGTAGGTACACCCCTATTTCTAGGTTATCCTTTGAGGAAAAGATTATCAAAATGTCTGGCTAAAACAAGACCTAAAGGATATTGCTCATGTGAGACATAATAATAACTAAGGGCAATTTTGTGTTCATTTTCTACAGATCATATAAACGCCACAGGAGTAGCTTTCAGTAAGTATGTGGGAAAGTGTTAGTCTCTCTCCACTCAGTTCTCTACATAAAAGCAGATTGCTCAGGGCTTTATAGGGAAAGAGTGAATGCTGAAGCATTGCCTGAAATGTCATGAGATGTCGTATTTCACAATAACAGTCAGTTTGATAACAGAAAAGCCAACAGCCACAGGCAATCATGACAGTCGTGTTACTGAGCCTTTAAGTTTGCTGGAGCTGGGTTTGGCTCCATCCTGGTAGAAATAATGATTTCATTGTCATACCTCTCACCTTTCTAGCCAAAGTCTTCTTTAGCAGAACCAGACAGTAATAGCTCTTTACTGCAACACCTGTTTCCAAACATCCTTCTTTGTTATGCTTCTGAAACATTATTTTTGTGTTCACTCTTGTGGAAGAGTCTAGAAGGGTCATAAGTCTTACTGTCTGGCCTAGCCTGGTTCAGCCCCACAGCTGCATTTCCTGTACAAGTTTCACGTAATTACTTAGAACCTGTTGGCAAGTTGGTCTGAAAATGGAGGGCGGGGGATGTTATGCTAAGTCCACAATGGACTTAATTTCTAAGTTAATGAAAAAATGAAGATATTAATGAAGCCAAACCAAGGGCAGCAAAGAAAGGTGAAATTCTACTACAATTGCATTACTATTGTTGCAGTAATTTCACAGTATTCAGGAATTTATCAGATTCCTGCACTGCATGAAGGAAATGTTCGTCCTTGAATAATACATCACCACATTTGGAGTGTTTTTTAAACAAATCTTCCTGCAGCCATTATTTCCTTTTATTCTGTTTTGAGATGTAATCAATTTAAATTGTAAATGGAATATTTTAACTGTGTTTAAATAAAATGCATAAAGATTTGATTCTTCAAGGTCCTGTAACAGAAGGAAAAACTTTGCATGCAAACTAATACAGGAAAAAGCAACTCACTGAAAATCATTCTCTGCATACATAACCCTATTGTTATGAAAATAAGCCTATGGAATTAACAGTGTCTGTAAGGGTTGTATCAAGCAGTTAATACTTGCTTTTTATTGAATCCTCCCTCTTCCACCATACTTCAAGAATGTCCTCTAAAATAGGAGAAAACTGGAAGTTAGAGCCTGTCAAGACTTCCACCACCACAGAGAAAGTAACTGGGAGAGAAAAAGCACAAAGAATGGTATTTAACAAACAAATACGTGATTCAAGGAAGAACAAAGTATGAACAGCCTGAAGATGGTAGAGAGTCAGACATTTCACGGACCTAACTGGCAAAGCATTTTCATCATGAAAGTAGTGTTGCACTTTCTAGTGTTGTACTTATCTCATTCATCTTCTCCTTTCTTCCTTTTTCTTCATCTTATTCCCCTATAATCTGCCATAAACATAATTTAAACATGTTCAGTTTACCATCTAAGCACCAGTTAAAGGTAAGTGGAAGACATGTAATGAAATAGCACAATGCTAGCAGGTAGCGTCAGCACACTAGTTTTAGAGATCACTGGACTTGTGAGTTATTTCCTGAGTACAATGTCTGGTAAAGAGGATCTGATATTAAATGATTCTTAGGAGCAATTATGTTAAACTCATAAAAATAGCAAGAGTGCAACATTTTTGCCAAAACAGATTTAGTATTGTTTCTACAAAATTATGTCTTTATCTTGTGACTCATAATGTTCTTATTTACCAAAAAGTATTGCATCCTTCACATGGGACAGAAAGCCAGGGCACAACAATAATAATAACAACTTATATTTGTTATGTTCCAGAGCTTAAAATATCAAAATACCTTTAAGAACATTATTCATTTCAATTTGATTCCATTCTCTTCCTGCCACCAAGCACTCCATCAATCCTATGACATGCTTCATAACATCTTTCCTTACACCTCATGCTATTGCACCAATATGGAAAGAAATTACACAGATTTCCAAACTCTTTTATTTTAGAGATTTGGAGGTGGAGTAATAGAAACAGACTTCAATGATCTAGCTTTCAATGCAGACACAGCCTCAAAATTTTAAAGATGCGTTTTCTGTTTGGCTGCATTTCATTAGCAGCAGTTAGATGGTATTTTCAGTTTTGTCTCCAGTTCCAGTCAGCTATAGTACAAAATTCAAGGTAAAAATACTGAAAAACAATTATTATCTCTATAGACTAATGACAACTTTCTTTAATACAAGTGGAGTATTATTGTCATATGTAATCAGAGGTAGTTTAGTTCCTAACTTTGCAGTAACAGGCATCCAAGACTAATAATCTTGTAACAATACTAATAATTCAAAATCCTCAAAAATTTTAAGATCTCATTTTGCCCCTCGTTTCTTATTTTATTTCCCCCTTAAAGTTGCTAATTTTGATGCTTGATTTTATTTGTGAAAAGCAAAACAACTTAAATGTCATTTGATACAATCCAATTTTCAGCAAAATCATGGTATTTAATTGATTAAAAATCTTTAAAAGTTTTTTAAATAATTTAATGGACTCAAAATGGCTATCTCAAGAAAACTAACATTTTAGAGAGAAAATGAATCATTATTGAAAAATCTTTAGAAAAAACCTGTAAGAAATCTATAGGAGATCTTCTGCGATAAAAAAGTAATCATTCACATTATTTTTTTTAGGTACAAAAAAAATTACATGTACACTTAGAAAATGATTCCACAGAAGTTGCTGGGATTTATTTTAAAAATGAGTTAATAATCAACTATATGAATAAGGACTGCACAAGTTCAGCTCATAGCATATAAAAACAATAAGCAGATCAGGTTACAGTATGAAAGATTTTATGCTTTCAAGATTTGATAATTCTAAATATTGACTAATCGAAAAGATCAAGAACATTTTGAACTCTTAAGGAACAACTCCACCCAGTGAAAAAGAAAAGTGCAAAAGAGATGTAAATGGTAAGGAAGTAAAATTTGTCAGATATTTAATGTAAAGAAGGTAAATTTAGTTGTCTTAGGAGAATTGGTTTTGTTTTGAAGAAAACCATGTATCTTTCTCTTTCAAAACAACAGACATGATCTATCTCCTGAATAAAATCTACAACCTCAACATGGTAATGCTATTTAAGGAGAATTCTAATATATACAGAAAGGCATCATCATTATTCAAGTTGACATGAACTCCCTAGATATCCTTTTCAATTAACCAGATAAAGCAGTGTAGGAGCAATTTCATCCTGATGCCACAGCTCTACCTGAGCTTCTCAGTGATCTGATGTGACAAATGACTTACTAACTTTACCTCACACCTGCATTTAAAAGTATACTGTAAAAAGTCATCTTCCATAACCCCTTGAATGGATGGGGTCACATAATTTTGAGAAGTTTCTTGGAAAATCAAAAATGGTAAAATGTAACACAAACCAATTAAAATACTTGGATGTAGCTTACACATACTTCCGAAGGAGATGTATTAGGATTCAGGGAAGATATTCCCAGTAAGGCTTCTCTTAAAAGTGGAAACTACACTTCAGTCACAATATTGCCTTCTGTGCTTCCTTGATAAGGAATTGCTGACCCCAAGAGCACAACTGAACACTGGCAACTGCCTTCATCCCCCAGAGGCCTACAAAGTATATGGCCATTCCTCCTTCTCCATCCCTTTATCCCTCCTTTCTCTGGATTTATAGATGAGCCATTACAAATGGTGAAGACATGAAACACCTTCATTGTCAACAACATGAGAATGACATGCCTCCAGTAGAATAAATCAATGACATGAAATAAATGCCATTATATATTAATACTACCAAGAATGGAATGAATAGTGGCTGGTTCAACCTGAAACTTCAGCAAGACCTAAGTGAAGCTCTGTGACTAATAAAGTGCTTTCTCTTGCTGAAAGGATGGGCCCCGCTGTTGCCAAATGAGCTTTGTCTTTCAGAGCAACACAATGGATCAAGTTTGCAGAGCGTTAAATATTTAGATTTGAAAAAGGGTTTGCAGGGTGAAAGAATGTCTTCATATGTCTTTTGGATGCTAAGAAATAATCCTTTTTCTCTGAGAAGTCATCTCACAATGACTAATGCAATACTTTCAAAGCAGACTAATGTTAGCTGGTAATTAAAATGAAATACAAAAGCTCCACCTGTAAATGTATAAGCAGTTTATCACCTTACCAAGACACTTGAGAAAACAATACATGTATTATTTCATACCTTTCACTGGCTTGCAGTTCACATTTAGTGCCAGATCAAGGCTGCAAATCTACTCCTCAGTATATTCACCTGTTTTATGCCTGCATTACTGACAGATTTCAGCTCTACTCATGATCCAGAAAGACAATCGTATTCCACTGGCACAACACAATATTGATTATAATTTACAGCCTGAAAATTTTGATACCGCATTCACAGACACTTTTGCCCTTTTACTTTCTTTCTCTCTAATAAAAAAAACCCCAAATCATCAATAAATAAAACCAGATAAAACAAGGGGAAATGAAGACTCCACTAAGATCATCTCAGTATCATTCTTCATTACTTATTAAACACTTTTCTACTTTAGCATGCAATCCTTCAGAAACTAGTCTGGCCAGGTAACCTAATTCTATATGAATTTACAAAAATAAGGCTCAAGTGGAACAATAGAATATGACTGAGAAACAATTTTGGAAATATTTTTGCCTCTGAGAACGCCGTTGCCTTTCTTGACAAGCAAACTCCTTGGACATTGGTATCACAACAGTGAGGAAAATGACTTATTGTTTCTGAAGTGACCATGTAAATAGGACATAACCTTTAGGAGCAATTGTTAATTCTGATACCACTGCAGTGTCAAGGTATGTTTAGTTCATGATAACAAAAATTTATTAGGAAATCATTAGGTAAATTTTGTTTCAGAATTATTCATTACATTATACTGAAGGTATTTTACTACTTATTTTCATTTTGCTTGTTTGTACTAAAAGTGTGGCTTCAATCACCGTTTTTATTCAGAAACTATTTTATTAATTTTCAGATTCTCCATGGCGCTTGGCACAGCATTCCTCTTCTGAATCTAGAAAGCATTTTTTAAAGTAAACTAAGAATAAGGAACATATCTCAGCATATTTGTACAAAGGTTCCAAGGAATTAGAAATGACCCATAGTCACTTGAAACTCAAAGCCTTTTATACGAGCTTTTAGGAATGACCAAGATTTGATGCACAGAAATTGATGATTTTTTGTTTCAGTCGAAGTTAGGAAGTGCATATGGACACAAATTTTAAAACAGCTTGGTTACAATCTTTCTAAACTCAGGTTTATATTTATTTCAAGCTCCAGTTTCCATATTTAGCTCCAATTTTGGTTGGAATGATGTGAATGTAAGCTCACTGGAGACAACTGAGACAAGGAAGACTACAAAAGGTTGCAATTCCCATTTGCAGGATATTTCCCCCCTAATTTGCTGTTTCCTGAAACCAGTACCTAAAATCTGAGCGACCCCCTCGGGGCGGCAGGCCCGCGGGTGTGTAGGTTGTGCACCACTGCCATCTTCGGTACGTAGGAGGAATCGCTTGTGTGACGGTCATTCAAATGAAACATGTTGAAATAACCCATTTAAATATAATCAGATGGTTGAAATTTGACAGCAGAATGGAACAGATTTTTCCACTGTTTGCAATGCTACAGAAATCAATAGACACAGCTTTTCTGTGCTGTATGCATATTTAAAAAAAAAATATTTGGAGATTGAAAATCCTTGCACAATAAATAGGAAAATTAAAATATCTCATATCACATTGCCAAATGATGGGGTAATAGACACAAACATATTGTTCTGCAAAAAACTGCTTTAAGAAGAAAAAGTATGAATTGATTCATTTAGTCAAACAGTGCTTGAACAGATGGTGTGATTAACAACTAGTATGTTAGCCATCTCAGGAGCTTACAGAAAAAGTAAACAAATGCCTTTAAAACATATCACTTTATTCCCCAAAAGGTATTTTCATTCATTTATTAAAAATATGTGGAAATCTATATATTTATGATAGAGCTATGAATATTTGAACTATAGTCATCAGACATGTCTGGCAGTTAATATTGTTTAAGTTCTGCTTTTTAATGCAGCCTTGAAATCTTACAAATTTCGGGTTTCACCTGACCAGCTGAGTTTCCACACTGGTTACAATGCAATGGGGAAAGAAGTGGAGGAATATTCATCATTCAAACTTTAATGAGTGGTCTGGTATAAATCAATAAGTGTTGTATGAGAAGTTGCTCAAAATAGGACTGATTTTCATGTAAGAAATGTTCTGCATCATTTTAATAGAGCAAAAGACCTAAAGGCAGCCTGGGGAGACATGCACAGAAAATGCCATTGGGATTTTTTCACCACCAGCAGGAAACAGAGACAAAAAAAGTTATTGGCTTGTGCTGTACTTCAACAGTTCTCAGGTATTCATGACAGTCAGTATGAATGAGAACAATCCTTTGGCTCACTCAGTTGGACAGGACTGAGAAGACTTTTACTTCACTGTGTGTGAGAAGTGTCTTGAACAGGTGTTATATATGACTTTTCTCTTTGGATCAGTTTTCTGTAAAGACATTTTAAAATAGATTAAAAAAGAATCAGAATGATACTGGCAGCACTGAGGAATTATGCTAACAGCATTGAGCAGGAGAGTAGAAACAGAAACAGAATTTGTTCTCATTATCATCTAGAAAATCATCATATGAGTACTTGTATTCCACAGGAAACCAGGAATCAGGTCAGATCCAAAGGCCACATGACTTCGCCAATGTGTTGCCAAGTCCAGGTTAGGCACTGCCCAGTAGATCAAACTTAGAGCTGTGCTAATTCCATTGCTCTGCTTTCTATGGAGCCTGAAGAATTTGTTACTTGTGCTTGCATTTGATCTCAATTTACCATAAACAAGTCCAACCTTAAACATGTACAACATGTACAAAATACTTGAGGAGAAAATTTAAATATGGTTCAGAAACTTAATCTTGCAACAACATATCTTTCCTTCAGTGATGAAGATTGGGTCACCCCTGGCTGAGAAAGAATTGTGGGTCTTGGTTGAAGAGAAGCTCAACATGACCCAGCAATGTATGCTCTCAGCCCAGAAAGCTAATCATATCCTGGGCTGCATCAAAAGCAGTGTTGAGGGAGGTGATTTTCCCCCTCTATTCTGCTCTCTTGAGACCCCATCTAGAATGTTGCATCCAGCTCTGGGGCCCCTAACATAAGAAGAACAAGGATCTGATGGAGCAAGTCCAGAGGCCGCAAAGATGTTCAGAAGACTGGAGTATCTCTTCTATTAGGCAGGTTGAGAGCATTGGGATTGTTCAGCATGGAGAAAAGGTGGCTCCAAGGAGACCTTAGCACAACTTACAGTACCTGAATGATGCCTACAAGAGAGCAGGGGAGGGACTTTTGTCAGGGACATGCAGTCATAGGACAAAAGGGAATGGCTTTAAACTGAAAGAGGGCAGGGTTATATTAGATATTAGGTAGAAATTCTTTACTGCAAAGGTGGGTAGGCACTGGAAAAGCCCACAGAAGTTGCATACCCCCCATTCCTGGTAACTTTCCAGGCAAGGTTAGATGGGGCTTTAAGCAACCTGGTCTAGTGGAAGCTGTCTCCACCCACGGCAGATTTGTTGGAAATGGATGATCTTTAAGGTCCAACACAAACAATTATATGATTCCATGATTCTGTAGTTATTTACTGATAAAAAGATGTCACTAGCTTCACAGCTTTCAAGCTTTCCTTTGTCAGGATGCCCACAAATAGATCAACACTAGTAAATTGAAAACTATCTTGCTATTAATATCATCTTTTTTTTCCCATTCTGTCCTTTCTCTCTGCTGATTAGAACTTTTATCTTTGGAGGGCAGGGAGTATCTTCTTGATGTATGCTGATAGGGCACAAAATCATGGAGAATGTTTGTGCAACTGAGGCTCTCAGGTACTTAGCTATAAATTCATGTTTTAAAATATGCAGTTCTAGAATTGTACTCAAAATGTGAGTAGCACAGATTGTGATATCATGTAATAAGTCTAAAAACAATATACAGGGGAGCTAGAGATGAAAAGCATTATCTGGATTCTGCTCTGAACAGACAGAAGACAGTCCCTGTGAGGTGGTATTAAAGTTTTTCACACTTTATACAGATAATATTTTGGGGTGTTTGCTGCATTTTTACTTTGTAGAATGGGATTTTTGCTGCTGTGTGATACAAAAGTGCTTTAAGTGCCCTTGGTAGTCTTAAGAATATACTATCAAATAACTGGCACAGCAAATGCAAAGCCCCACACAGTAGTTTACTTCTACTGCTCAAAATTTGACATCAGTGATGGGCAAAAACCCCTTTCAATACATAGGTAACCAAATGCGCAGGGGGACAGCCTCGAGAAGCATATCAAGAGATCGAATGTCAGAGATGCATAATTCCCTACCAGCCACCAACTCCATCAAGAAAATTTCCAGTTAAGAAGTTCTCCATGGATCACAACTGCAATATCTCAAGTAAAGAGACAAGCAGCCTAAATTGCAGCTTTGCAATTAAAATATACCGTGCTGATCAGGTGGTACAGGTGTAAGACTCTGGTTCACAGGGCTACTTTTCACCTTAAAGTGATCTTCAAGCCTCACTGGTGTATCAGGACCTTACTTTAAAATAAACCATACAAATTGACACAAAACCTATTCTTCTCTAGAGTACATCAGTTCAAAAGTGAAAATATTGTGCACTTGTGGGTTTGGGAACTACCATGACTTTCTGAGGTTTTAAAAGCTCAGAAAGTCATGGGAAAAACTGAGATTCACAAATTTTCATATATCTACCTATTAAGGAAATCCAGCAGGCATTTCAGGTACTCTTTTGTAAGATATGTTGGAGCTAGATGATCTGTAAGGTCCCTTCCAACACAAACCACTTTGTGCTTCTATGATACCGGAAGAAAAGAAAGAAGGACTGTTACAGAAATGGGGGGTAATAAACTCAGTCACTGGCACTATAATGAATCACACTTCACCCTTGCTTGTCAGATCTTCCTATGCTTTCTTTTTAATAATTGAAAAATTTAAAAACTCCCTTAGAAGTGATGGTCTTTCTCTGATTCTAAAGAAGCTTGTCTCTCCTCCATCTCTATATAGCAAAGCCTAGCAAGTATTAGCCTAGCAAGGGCTCCACACTATGGTGTACTTTTTACTGTTGGAATGTTTGCTTCTTCTAGAACTTTTCTCTCTACCTTTGCCACAAAACTCCAATTTTCCTTGTTGTGGCACTTCAGAAACATAACTTTGATCCCCTGCCTTAACTTCCTTCATTTGGCAAAATAGGAAATAACATTTTCATTTCTGAGAGCTGAAGTTGTTATCTGCAAACTAAATACGATGCAGATTTCAAATATGATTATGTAGTAGTTGTTTACTCTTTTCTGACCAGGACTACTTCTGCTTTCTTACTATGACCCAAAACTCACAACTTGCTTGCAACCACCATAGTTTCCCTAAACAACACTCAGATTGGCAACCATAGACACCTAGGACTGCCAAATGATCATGGAACCTAACCTCCCTCCTTGGCATAAATATGCCTGCTGTGCAAATTCTGAAACTCTGAATCTGAAGTGCATTTACAACTTCCTATTCCTACCTGCATTCCAGGCCTATATCCAAGTGTTCAGCTGAATTGGGTAAGTTCACTTCAAAATCTGAAGCGGCATTTCATTTCTCCTGGCAGAAAAGCTGAGCAATAAGCAACAGTCTCTAGTATTATTTTATAATAAAGCAACTTATAAAAGAGAAATGTTTCAAAATTATCTTTTTTGTTTGATGACTATAGTTTTTCTGCTTATTTTGACAATGCTCTATGTTGCATCTTTCCTCTTCCCTAGAAAAGTGTACTCTGTCTAAACAAACATAAATGGCTTTAAGATGAATGAAATGAAATAAAATAAAATCAACAACATTGGTTTAAAATGCAGCTCTTTAAGAAGCCTGGAGTCAGAACAATATTACTGCTAAAATTAAGAGATTTCTTTATCCCAGCTTTCTGTGTCCCTATTGTTCACCACCAGTCTCATATGCAGTGTTTCCAATACTATGCAAGACCTTCCCATTCTTGCATTTACTGAGGAGAGTCAGCACTGACTAAACAGTTTCTGCCAGCACAAATTTTGCCTGAGAAGCTGTGCAGCACAGGAACTTCCTGGGCCAACCTGTGAGCACAGAAGGACCTGAGTTACTGACCCAACACAGTGGTTACTGCCTGCTCCCTTAGTGCAGTGTTAGCCTGCACTTGGCGTCCCCAAACTCCAATTCATCTCTCACACATCTCTTTATTAAGAATAAAGAATAAATTGCTTTCCTTTGTCTTGCTCTATTGTAAAAAAAAGTTCAATGTGTATAGTATGTATGAAATGGACGTGCTGAAAAATATCCCATGAACACAAGTTTTTCTCTCCTGCCTTTCTTCTTTCCTTACATAAATCTAAAAGCCACTCAAAGTTCAAAACCAATTTGTTTTCCCCAAAACAAAACAAGCAAAATATCAGTTATCATTTAATTTTAAAAATCCAACCACTCTATATTATCCCTCTGAGCACAACGCAATCGTGCTCCTTAGCACAGGAGTCAGCTGCAATCTGCAAAGGAAAACACAATCCCTGAGCTCCACTGTTAAGCTCAAACTTCCTTCCAAAAAGCTGTTGTTGCAAATACACACCTGCAGACAAGTGTGTAAGCTTGAGTTCAGATTATATTCAGTTCCAAATTAGTTCAGGAAGTCCATCATGCAGTTTAAGTACACACTGTAGATCACTGATGGAAGCACCACAAATTTCACAGGAATTATAGCCAAAATATAGCCAGCTTTACCTCATCTTCTTTGTCTCTATCTTGAGAGGGAATCTGGTTGAGTGATACTGCTAGAACATGTGTGTTTGGCACTGAAATCAAGTTGATCTACCATTCAGGGTTCTGAGACAAAAAAAAAAACAAAGCTGTATGTACAGATTCCAGAGCAGTTACAATTGCAAAATCTGCTCACACAAATTCCAGGATCACTGATGACTTTCCATCAGCTAGAAGCTGTACCAGGGTTCAGTGACTCCCACACAACAGAGCACAGCAGATTTAACTCCTGCTCTGGAAGCAAAAGCATTATGGTTGCATCACCCACTGAGCTGGAACCAGGGCTTACTACAGGGAGTCAGAGATTTTACTGAAGTGCAAAATCCTACTGATGCAATTAGTCAGTTTTTAGGTTGGTCAGCACTAGTTCAGAGATATTTAATTGCACAGTGCAGACATTCCTCAAGGAATCTGCCTTCCCTTTATTTTCAGTCCTTTAAATTTACATCTTTGAACACAGCAGGATTGTACACACACTTACTGACATCCACTTAATCATTCAATGTGAAGAACTGCCCTGCCTGATTATGCAATCTCTGGGTATGTAATTCATATAATAACACTAAGTGAAATTTTTCTTAGGAGGATAGCCATTTTAAGGAAATTTGGATCTGTATTGTAGACCTGTAGTTACTAATGAAATAATGGAGAACCTGACAGTGAAACCACTGCTACATCTCCAATGATCAATAAACTAGACTGCCCAGTGGCAGAAATGACTATACAGTTTGATTGATACTTTACAAGAAATGCTGTGTCACCAATGTTACTGACTAAATATTACTTAAATATAGCTAAAATAAGAGACAACTTTTATGAAGACATGCAACATATAAATTTGCAGATATGAAAGAACATAATTATTACCCCAGAGGCATCTGAGGAAGTTTGTAAAGGGTGTTACTAATATTGAAAAATGCAGTATGAAAAATGCAAAAACGGTGGTCCATTCTTTTGAAATAAATATAGCCAATATGTACACAGCCCTTCAGATTCCAAGTAAAACCAAACTTCCCAAGACATATTCCCATTCTAAAAATTAGAATTGATTGATTACACCAGTTCTAGGGCAACATCAGAATCAGTCTGTGGGAAGAGGATTCAAATGTCAAGTTGACTGATCTGTGGAAATTTTGTCATCCACATCAAGCTAAGCCAAAGCTTTGGAATAAGCTACATTTCAAAAATTTTAAAGTTAATACTGTAAAATTGTTGCTGTAAAACTAACATTTTGAAAATCAGTGGAAAGCCAGCTGGATACCACTACTGCAACTTCCTGTGATAAAAACTGACTGTGAGTGATTCAAGGACATTTTCTCTGCAATTTTGTACATCCTCTACACCTTTCGTTCATGAAGCCAACCCATGATGATGATGATGATGATGATGATGATGACACCTCTGAAGCAGAATGAAAGTGCTTCAGTGACACTGTCTACGTAGCTTTTAACACCCAGAACATATTCAAATACATTGGACTTAACACTTTGGAAACATCAAGACTAAAACAATGAATATGTAGGAGAAACAAAGGAATGAAAAACTCTGTCTAGACATTTAGCAAGGTGTTTTAGCAGAAACTGGCAGGGCAGGGCCTGGTGCAAGTAAAGACCCTGGCTCCCCATCAAATTGCAGCAGAAAATTTGCAGAATGGTGCTGCACCTGCTGCTGGGAATGTCAGGGTTCTTCTGATAGCAGTCTCCTCCCCAGTATGTTCTCTACCACAGTATGACTGGGATTTTCATAAAGAAGATTTTGTTTTCTCATCCTATTCTCCAGATACTACATGAATGATTTCAAAAAAGGATCTTAGTTCTTCTGTCTTATCAACTGGAAGAGAAGGAAGAAGACGTTCAGTTTTGGCAGTTTTCCATACTTGCCATTCCCTCACATGGTAGCAGTCAAATATGTTGTAATGGAATAATCTGCATCTATGTATTAACTAGTGATGCAATTATCTCCTTGAAAGAATCTCACACAGGTTGTTTTCAAGCCACAAAGACTGTTTTTAAGTACCTTAATCTAGGTAGAATTACAGTTTAAATATCTTCTACCAATATTGATAGCATTGACTGTAACTGAAAATCCTCCCTATCTCTAAATCTCTGTAGACATCACATTATAATGCTTCACTCTTGCCAACGTTTGCTCTTGCTACATTTTTTCAAGATAGCAATCATCACACTCTGTTGGGATAAGAACCAAGGATATTTGATTTATTCAATAATTCATAAAGAAAAAAGTTATAATCCAAAGCAAACTTTAAGTTTTCTATATTTACCCCTTAATCTCTCACTTACACTGGCAAGAAATAGGTATATTTTTGCCATCAGAAAACAGCAATGTCAAAGCAGAGCTCAGATGATACAGTTGGTGCCTTTACAATTGCTTTTATACTGCTGTTTAAAAAGTTGGCTGATCCATTGTTTGTATCATTGCTTTGATGCAGTGAATGATCAAGACCTTGCTGTTACAGCCAACGAATACACCCCACAGAAGAACTGTCATATTAGAACTGTGTAACTTTGCCCCCTTCCAGGGAAATGACCAAGCTCTTCCTGGGTATTTTACTGTGGGCACATTACAAAGACCAAACCATTTTTGTTGTGCACTGCAGCTCGTTAGGCACTTCAGAGATCTAAAAATATTTTTTTTGCAGCAGCTGTTATATTTTACATATTTTTTAAAAGAATTGTGTGTGTAAGTAACATAGTCAAATGAAAAACATATGTCCACAGTTAATAGTATACAAAAAGAGCACTATGTATATCACCGAGAAATGAATAACATAAGCTTTGGTTATTGGCTTAAATGAATACTTTACAATCATTTTCCCCCATAAAAGGTGTGAACTCTGGGNNGGGGGGGGGGAGTACTGCTGGGAATGGTGCCCTCTCTCATCTTAAAATGTGTGAGAATCCAAACAGATTATTTATATGCAGCTTCTTGTATTGATTACATTATGCTACATACTGTGCGATTCAATAGGACTCCTAAAAATACATTTTATAAGAGCTTATGGTTTGTAATGGCAGAATAGCAAAAGGTTCAGCTCTCACCATAATCTGAAGGCTCAGGATTTCCACTTGAATTCTTGACAGCTCAGAAGGAAGGGTTTGCAGCATGTACTGGCATACACGTACTTGGGGTTCTGCCCTGAAGGTTCTTTGAAAACCAAGACAAAATGCTGCCAAGATTTAAGTCTCTGATCTCCCAGAGTTTGCAATGTTGCAAAACAGGATGAATAAACAATGAATAAAATGGACAGACAAGGATGACTGAGGAAAGGAAAGCATTTTATTCAGGTTTTCTGTGCCACATTAAGGATTTGTGGAACTAGCACTGGCATCATGGGATGGCAAACACTGGGTTCATCAGCTGTGTAGAAAGGCCTCTCCACCCCGAGGTGCACTTGCAGGGGGAAGGATCTCATAATTTCTTCATTGAAAGACAGGAAGAATCACTAGAGGGCTCCCAAACTATTTAAAGGGACATTCTCCTTCCTGTAATGTGCATAGGATAACACGAGTTAAAGAAATTACTTCAAGGATTCTCTTTTTACTTCTCTCGTTGGCTCAAATATTCTGTCTTTGTGTTCAAATTCACTCTTTCTGGAGGAGAGACTGCAAAAATCACTTTGAGGGTGATATAAAGTAGGAGGGGGGAAGCTTTCGGATAGATTTAACAACTGGAGGATTGGCACTGCTGTCATTGGCTAAGCAGAGAGACAGAAACGAGAAATGTGACAAGGAATTGAAGTTAGAAATGTAGCTGAAGGCTGAATTTATACAGCTTGCAAAGAAAGGACAACAGTCTGTGGGATGGGACCACCATAATTTGATAAACTGTCCTATTTCTAAGCCACTTTCCACCCACTAAATTCAAGCACCTTAGTTTTCTTCTGCAATTTTTGAGAAGTCAAGGAATCTCTAAGAGGTACACATTTGCTTGTACTTACATGTGTGTGTATAAATACATACATGTATACACCTCATATATAAAAGTGCTCTTTAAGGAAGTCACCACATTGTGGAAAGGACAGCAAACCACTGACTTAAAAAGGAATTACTAAAATTTTCTCTTCACTAACATGGCCTGTTACCTATTCTCTGCCAAATCCTTTGGGCAGCAGAGACCTTGCTACCTAAAGAGAATGACCTTTTTCTCTATGAGTTGACTTATCAGAGAGAAAACATAAGTGAGATTTCTTCCAACGCTCCAAATAACTAGTGCTTTTCCTCTCTATATGCCATGTTGAGGTTGCTAAGCTGTCTGTCTTCTGCACATGAGCTAGCTGAGCATGAAGACTTCAATGGCTTTGACACATTACTGTTGGTACAATTATGGGAGATGAGGTGAGAGAATTTATTTTTTGTCTGTTTCTACATAATTCTTGCTGTTCCAAACATACCCATTCTGAAAAGCTAATAGCCCACCAACAGTCTCAGCTTTTTGTGGCTGGGGTCTATTTTGGCAGGTTTATTTTTCTAGGCTACATCTGTGAGAAAATCTTCCTTATCAGCAGCCCAGTTTTGCTGGATTTCTTTTTAAAGTCTCAAATTAATTTTTAGCTGGTATGCTTTGACCTTATAAGAAGATCAGAATGGGGAAGGGAAGTCTGAAGCTACCAGACTTCTGTTGTGGTGGAAAAACAATATTATGACAAGCAGATATCAGAGATCAATGAGCTATTTTAAAATCTAGGAATGAGATCTGAAAGTAGCAATTTTATGTTTGACTCTGAGATTGTTCCATGTGTCTTTCTGCTTTTGGACATTCAGTGGGCTACAGCAGTACCTTTCTAAGAAATTATTAAAGAGGGGTGAAACATTAGCATCTATCAAATAAACTCAACAGTAATGAAGTAGTGTTATAATGCACTGTGTCTTTTATACGATTCAGAAATAGAACAGTTAACATTATTAGCATTAGAGTTGTCATAATTATGTTTTGCAGTTGTGCTGCATAAAGATGAATGGGAAAATTCACATCTGTCTTTGATGCTACTGTTTTAGGCTGTCTAAATGCAGAGCACCTGAGATAATTATATTTCAATTTTATTTTCCATTTCCTTGAAAATATACAACATCTTCCATTCACTTTTTATCAGCCTGACAATAGTAATTTCACTTTCTTTTTCCAAGTTCTGCTATGGCCATTCTACCAAAGAGAGGATGCCTGACTTAAAGCACAGGGGAAGTAGACAGTTGCCTACTACAGTGAGAGGATAAGGGGACAGGAAGTAACGAATTCAACAATGTTTTAACAGTTATTACTTGCTGTTAGGAATTGTTATTTTTACAACTGGTGTGCCAGTAAGAGTTAGGCTTCTACTTTGCATAATATTCTACTGGAAAGTGAAGAAGTCAGCAGAGGTAACTGGTAAATAAAATATTCATCCAGAGCAGATAAAAATCCAGAACTGTTTGTGTCATATCATGCCCTCTGCATCTATATGTATTCTTCAAATGTAGCTTCCTACAACAAATACTCTATTTCTGCCCTGCAATATCCATTTTGATTGTAAACTTCAAGTATCTTGGGGCAATAGTTTTTGTGTCCTTTGTACAGTAATGAAGGACACTGATGATCTTGATAATAATGCTCTGCTACTGAATATGGTCCTAAGTATGTAGCTGCTTGATTCTCTTGATTTATAGCCTGTGTTTCTTTTGTGCGTTCTTTTAAATCCATCTAGGTCCAAGATTTTCAGCACTGACCAGGAATAATTCTGTATTAGCTTGTAAACATTAATTCAGAATATTACATTCTTACTCTGTAATTCTTTCAGTTGTTGTATCCTTGTGGCGGTTCTCACTTGAGGTATTTGTCTTCCAATTACAGTGTATCTCTGTAACCTTTTGGTTACACCAAAAGGTGATTTCAGGAGCAGTTTCATTGCCACTGAAAAGGAAATTATTGACAATTCATAACTTGTTATAGTTCCTGCTCCACCTGCCATTTTATAATTCCCTAGACCATTGTGAACTTCAAGAAGACTGCTTTTAAAAATTTTTTTACCATCTGCTGTATACTGCTTAGTGCTTGATACCCTGTTAAGGCTTCTTGAACCAATTTTTGCAGTCTAGTTTTATTTGCATTTTCCAAGCTGAGCCAAGAGACAATTAGATAGCAGACAATTTGTTGAGTCTTAGTCCTTCCCTACTGAGCTGGGAATGTCATGCTTAAGTATTCCAGGTAACCAGGGAGGCTTTAGTTCTTTCTAGTCAGTCTCTGCAGTTTCATGTTTTTGCTGCATGATAATGACATTTTGAAAAACTATGCTTGTGCTTGACTTTGTCCAGTAGTATCAATTCCTTTTTCCATAAAACCATACCACTATTCTCTGAGACAATGGATTATTATTTTCCTTAATTTTGTAACTACAAGAACTCTTTCCTAATAGTGCCAAATTTATATTCCATTGGACTTTGAATCTCACACTACATTGTATGAAGTTAATAAATAGTTGTTTCTGCCACCTTCAATTCCTCCAAGCAATAATAGAACATTATTCTATTATTCAATAATAGAATTCAATATTATATTCAATTCTATATTAGAATAATATAGAATTCAATTCTATATGCAATAATAGATTATTATTCTATTATTCTATAGTTCATAACAAAGTGTCCTACTGGATACCCACCGCAACAGTCAAGACACCATAGGGATCTGATTCACAAGTGGGGATAGTTTCAGTTCATGCAGATTCAGTGTTTTGCATCCCTCTTTTTCTTGCTTCTCTTAGAGATTCCTACCCGGACTACAGAGCTGGCTCTGCTTCTCACAGAGCAGTAGTTGGAACTGCTAAAGTTTATTACACAAATGCCAAGTTCTTATTTGCAATTCGGTAGCTGTTACATCAGAGTCTGAACTGTTCCTGCAGTGTGGGTAGGGAGCTACTGCAGCCATCCCAATATAAGATATCCCATCCTTGATCATGACTCAGTCCATAGCCATTTCTGGTGAAGAAGAGTGTCAGCTAACACATTTCAACCAGCAAGAGAGCATAAATTTTCTTGAGGAAAGGCCACACAGATAAAACAGAATTTGGCTTTTTATAGTACCTCATAAAGGATCACTGCTGAGTATACTGCATGGAATCTTTGGGCTTGGAAATTTGAAAACTGACTTGATTATACCAGGATTTGATTATCCAGTGACATAAAACTTAAAAAGCTCTGAAGCATGTATGAATTAACGGGACCATATTCAGCTGAACACTGAGGCACAACCTTCCATACTTTCTAATATCTGCCTCTGTTTTTTCTACATATAGATTTTCTATTTTATCTTGAATTCTATTTGAGTGCAATAGACATGGACCATCACCTTAACTCTTCCTCATCTGGGACTCCCTGAGTCTCTAGAGTCTTTACAGGAGCAGAGAAGTACATACAAGAAAATACATCTTCTGCTATGACGCTTTCATTCCTCACCACCCCAGACTGATGAACCATTACTGTAAGGTCAGGAACTAGTTTCGCTTCAGTCAACCAGTGACCTTTGAATATATTGGTCAGTTTTATATATGCATATTTTGTATATGCTTTAGCACAAAAGTCAGTTTAGTCTATAAACACCTACATAACACCTAAAAACAGGAGAAAGCAACCAAGAAGAAAAAGAAAGCCAAAACCAACCAACTGACCTACAAAACTAAAAAAAAAACCAAAGCCAAGCCAAAAACCAAACCAAACCAAAACACCAAAACAGAACAAAACAAACAAACAAACAATACCAACAACAACAACAAAAAACACACCCCCAAAAAATGAAAAAAACTGCCAGACAACTTCTCCCCCGACAACAACAACACCACCACAATCAAATAAACAAAACTCCAACAAAACCTGAAATAAATAAACTTATTATGGCAAATAATAAACTTCTAATGGTAAGCCAGTAACCAAGAAATAGAGTGTTCAGGGAACACTGTCTGGCTTGCAATTGGGAGTATGAAAATTATATCTTATTTGTTCTGGCTGAATTCAAGGAAGATCTCTATGTAATCATTGTAAATTAATGGAATTTTTTGAAAGAAAATAAGATTCATATGGTCAGTTTCACATTCTAATAGATAAGTGCCAATGAGACTCAGAATATTGGCTAGTCATTTTGGCTATAAGTGTATTACCTAGTTGGGAGCTGTATAAATAATGGAATTTTCAGATTGACAGATGAATCCCATAAGCAGAAACATAATTAATTTTGTGTTGTCCTAAACAATTTCAATTGTCCTAAACCAAAACATTTTGCTCCCTTTCAGGATTCTTCCATTTTAACAGGTTTTTTTAATTAGAAATAGATCAAATTTGAAGGGAAAATACTAAGATTAAAAAAAAAAATTAAACTGTGAATATATTTAAAAACCCACTCAGTTTTCTCACTTTCTTTTGCTTTTCTCCCAACTTTTTTTTCAAATTAAATTGTCTACTGAATTCAACTTACATTTATGAACAATGTTGTCACCCCCAAAATCATTTCAATGAGCTACATTCAGACATCTCCTCACCTGCTCTGAGCTGGGTTAGATTAAAATGCTGGAAGTCAGCTATAAATCTCAACCATTGCATAATGATGGAAATGTTTTTGGCAAGTGATGATAGTGTAGACATCGCCAATAAGTGCTTCAAACTGGACACTTTGTCTCTTAAACCCCCATTAACACTCATCACTATTTGATCTTTATTTAGCAGCATTTCTTTCTTTCCGAAGTACCCCATCCAAAGCAAAAAGAATCTTTGCTTGACTTCTGTTTGATCAGGCCCCAACCTCCTGCTTCCTTTTAGAAAAATAGAAAGCCAATACGAAAACCGTGTAAACTTTCTATTTATTTTTTTTCCCTAGCCTTATCTTTGTTCTGGGTTTTTTGGTTTTTTTGGTTTAGTTTTTTTTTTTTTAATGAAGCTAAATAATTTCTTCTCAAAGTCTGCCTTGTTCCTCTTCCATATGTTCCCTGCCTACGTAAATACCTTTAGCCTCTTTATTAATTCTTTGACAAATGTGTTTAGACCTCCTTCTCACTGTTCCTTTTTTTTCTAGCAGGTTTTAATCTAATCTAATGGTACTCAGTAGCCAGTTCAGGTCCAGCGGAAGTTTGTGCCACTGTCCTGGCATTAGTGGAGCAATATAGCTCATTCTGGGTCTTGCTTTGACCCTCCCTTTCTCTACAGTTAACACTTTCTTTCTGCAGCTCTCCTCCCACCAAGGCTTGAATAATAAAACATGCTGCAAAGCAGTGGTGTTCCTGAGAGTTAGCATTTGGGGTAGCAGATGGGGTGATAACGAAACTGTTTGTGGGGGCGGGGTATGGCCCCTATTACTCCACACCCACTACATGTATTTTTAGCCATTAAATATAATGTGGAAATGTAATGCATTTTAGAACTGTATTTTATCAATATATTATCCCCTTAAGTACAGTACTTTATAAATATTGATAAACTTGATTATAAACAAACTCATTGCTAATTCCTGGAGAACAGTCATCATGATGTGGCAGTGTTTACTGAAGTGGCGATTGGCATGAAGCTGTGTTGCAAAGGATATATTTCTCTGGGTTAACAATTTGCTAAAGGACATATCTCTGCATATATTCAGTTCAGTGGGTCTGCACAAGTATATGAGAAAATAGTATTTGACTAACAAATGCTTATGTTTACATAATATCCCATGTAAGAGGCATGATAGTATTTCTTCTGATTCTCAGTATTGTAACTACATAAAATACTGTCTGTGAGGTTAATATGAAGAAAAATAAACAGACTGTACCTCTCAAAAATATTCTTAGTGAAAAAGTGCAATACCTATTTCTATAATTTTTATTCATATTAGATCTAATTCAGAATTAATGTAACTTACAATAGACATTAAGTAGAAAGTGCATGCAATACTCCACTGTTATGATTTGGTATTGCCTTACTGTTAGTTTTAACATTTCACAGTGATAATTCAAGGTGAACAAAAAGCAGCCCCTGAAATGTTTCCTCACCCCATAGTGAGTCTCTCTCAGCAGAGATTTCCTACCGAGCAAAATACAGGTCAGCATGGGAAAAACACAGATCATAATTGATAGAAACGATACCCTGAATAAGATAAAATGCATACGAAAAATCAGAATGCTGTAACAATTCTAACTTTTACATTTGTTACATAAAAAAAAAATCACAGTAAGCTCCTTTCTTTTTGCTTCCGTATTTCAGAAATTTCTATTCTAGTATTTTGTTATTTCTATCAACTTTTTGGTATCATCATTTAAAATTAAATATTTTTATTATCTGGGGGAAAAACAGCTTATAAAAAATACAAACCCCTCAAATATTTTGTTCCATTGTTATTTCTAAGTATACTTTAATTTATTCTTCAGCTAAGGCAAATTATTTTTCTGAGAAGAAAACTGCTTAGAACTTAAGCAAATTATAAGTAAGAAACTTACTGTGTTTTCCATCTCTGTTTTGCTCTAAGTTATATTTCAGATTAAAACCCATATCATATATTTATGTATTTTACGTTTGATCAAGTGGGGACCTTTTATTTAGAGACTCCTGAACCATTGAGATTACTTTTCTGAAAATTAAAAAAAATGTTTGTGACAAGGTATTACAGTAAGGTGATTATTTGCATTTCCTCTTCATAAAACAGGTTGTGGTTTCGTATGTACTATGCCTTTGTGTTTCTGCACATAGTATGGACATAGGAGATTCCAATCTTCAGACACGAGCTATGAAAATGGTTAATGCATTTATGTAGCAACATTTTTCATATAATAAGTGTCTATTCAATTCATTTTTTCACATATCCTCTGCTTTTAAGGGGAAAAAAAAAGCAAAAAAAAAGAAAAAAAAAAAAGAAAAAAAGAAAAGCTTTGCTACTCTCTGCAATTACTATTGCCTTATTATTATTGTTAGAGATGGACAAAAAGCAGTCAGGACACCCTTGTGCACACACAAAAATGAGGAAAACAGATTTGTTTTGACAGACTATTATGCTCCAAAAATATTTTTGAATGTAAGCTGCAGCAAAGTACTTCAGTCTTGCAAAATGCAAACCCAGTATACTACATTCACTAATGTTATAGGAAAGTATGCAGAAATTAATATAAAAGATTCTTTTTGGGTTTTGCTAAATAGGCAAGTAGCAGGATAGCCTAACAATTTACTATTGAAAGGATTTCTTAAATGTCATAATTTTCACAAAATTACAATATTTCTTGCATACACTGTGAAGTGACCACCCTTTATTTTGCAATCAGAGAGCAGAGCTGGCAGAACTGAAGTGGTTTGGCAGCTGCAGAGATGAAACTGAACTGAACAAACAGTTTCTTAAGTGATGCTTGGATAGAAGAATTTGGAAACAGTTCAGCTTTTTTTAAAAAAAATCATTTAAATGTGTGAATCCTGCTTGTTACATTCTTGGGAGTAATTTCTATATATATGACACAGTAGTTATTATAATGCTAAGGAAAGAAAAGTATAAAAGTATTAGAATAAATTTCTGTTGCAGAAAAAGTACAGCTCTATTTAGAGAAATAACTATAGTTAACACGTACAGGCAACAATATACAATTTTGGCAATATTTTTACATACCAAGTTACCAAGAACAATGTCTTCTTGTTTCTTTTATTCCAACACAGGGCCACAGTTGTCCATAATAAAGAAATCTCTTTCTGTGCTGGCTAGATTTGAACCTCTCAACACCCGTATTCAGGAAAAAGGGGCTGGGAGGGCATGTTGAGAAATCCTTGCTTTGTGAGTTTTACATGAGATATCCGTCAAGGGCTACAAGCAATAGTCTCATCAACCACTTTGCAAAGCAATCTCCTGAATAGCACAGAGCTCAATACAAACGGATTTCATATTACTTTCTGCATCAGGAACTCTCTAGTGTAGATTTCAATGAACTCGATATTTCATAGGGTCAAAAGTCTCTACAGTTTCAGTGCTTTGATGCTTCATTTTGATCAACTTCACTCTTCAAAGTATGATCATTCTGAGCTTTTCTGATCTCAAAGGCACAGGCATAATTTATTGCTTAAATTTTCTGTTCCCTTGAGAGTTCAAAAGGAAGAAAATGAATGTGCTTGCAAAGAATATCTTTCACTCAACAACAGCTTCTCATTCAGCATGAGGTCTTCAAAGCAAATGAAGATTTTGGGTTTGCTGGCGTTTGGTCTCCCTAACCAAGGCAGCCAACTGGCTCTGGTTTTAATACATAAAAGCTTCTGTTAATTTTTTTTTGCCCAGATCCACTATATTGCTCGAATGTAAAAAAAATTGCTCTTCAGATGAGCTTCATTAATTTTAGCAACAATAATATGGACATTATCAGTGTTATGGACTGGGGACTGTTTATTCAACATCGAGTACTATGTACTAATGAATACTGTGATTCTGTGATTCAAGGAGATAGGCTGCATATGTTTGCCTATCCAAAGACACTGGTAGTTATCATAAAGTTGACATGAACCAAAGGACATGGAAAATGTGGGGTTGAAGTTTGCATTTTTTTACTATGCTATTCAATTAGAATTTGTGTGCCTCAAATATATAAGTGCAGGCCCAGCAACTTTATCATGCACTGTCTAATATTAAGTAATTGTTCTTTAATGGATTTCTAGATAGTGAATACATAATATCTTTACTGAATATATTATATATATAATATTATATATGTACATATTCTGTGAATACCTCTATTTTCACTACCTCACTATTCATGATTTGTGGATTACCATGCTTTCTATCTCGCATTTTTCAATACAAATGATACTAAGTAGACATCTTTTTTCATCAGCAGAACTCACAAGTAATTCCCTCTGCTCTAGAATGCATTTTTTTGAAGTCTTCAGTAAAATTTAATGGTAACTAACATTTCCCTCTGATATTTTAAATTTTCCATTTCAAGTCACTCTATGAATATTGCATCCCTTTTAAATTTAATAGCTGAAGGACAGTTATTTGATAATTTTGCTCAGGAAGAATATGTTAGAATCCAGGCCTAACCTTACATATAAAAAGTGTTTTAAAAGCTTTCTTTGCCTTAGACTGGCCATTTTACAGTCACATATGAAAAGACAGAATCAAGAAATATATAGCAAAAGCAAACAAACAAAACCAAGAAGGAATGAAAATAGTAACTTAGAGAAACTGCAGAAAAATGCACAAAGTTCCTTTTAGTGTTAAGGTTTATATGTGTGCTTTATTCTAAAACATACACTTGTGTTTCTGTGTGTCTGGGTTGTCACCTATTTTGCCTTTTCTGTCTCAGTCAAGTACATGTTATATAGGCTTGGGATGGGAAGACCAGCAGATTTGTTGTCAAGGTATCTTTGTTGTATCTTTGCATGTGTACATTTGTTTAGTGGAGAATAACAATTTTCAAAATGAATGCATTAGTTTTCAATAGCATTGCATAAAATACACTGTAGTGATGTTAAACAAGAATAAAAAAATCTAGTGGATAGGTACTGCTAACTTTTTCTGTTTCTCTAGGAATCAGCATTACTGCATGTTCAGCCATGTGTTCCTTTATTACATCTAAGATTGCAAAGTAAAAAAGATTCATACACACTCTCTCTGCTGTGCCATCAAAGATTAGCAAGCACCTAAAGACCAGGCTCCAGGATTAGGATAGCAAGAGCAAGTTGAACAAAATTGTCCTCTGTGTGCTCCTACTCGGGGAAGGTGGCACTGCCCATAACCAAGTGTGGTAACAGATGAGGAAAGGTGGACACAATAGTAAATTACATCACAGCACAGTCCCAGAATGTGAATCCCAGAACATGAAACTAAATCCCTGATTACAATTTTTGCTAGAAACATTTGTATGCTGAAGATCTATCAGATGTAGTTCAAAGAAACTTTGAGGAAAGGGATCTCTGTTATATGTTAAGAGCTCATTGATGTATTTCTTATAGTAAGAGGTAAAATGGGATTTTACAATAGAGCGACTTTTTAGAAGACAATGCATCACATGGTATAAGCTTCGAGAAGCCATATCACTTACAAGACCCTGTTTCATTTTTTGACCATGAGTGATGAAAACCAGCAACTGGTTAAGACTAAAATACAAACATCTCACAGACTTTTCCAATTTCAAAATAATTAGTTGAAACTAATATTAAAGGATCATAGGTTTTGTGACCCGATATTTCTCTTCGCAAATAGTCTCCTTTGTAACACAGTCCCATCAGTACAAGCATACAGGTTTATAATGTGGTTAGCAGTAGAGCACTGCTCCAGACACAAATTACAAATCCAAGTGGCTCTACATGACAATAAAAATCTCTTCAGCCGTCATGACTAACCCAATTTGTATAGAATGTTTCTTCTGCTCCGGAAACAACAGTGATACTTTTTCTTTGTTAGTGAGGGCTCTCTCTGAGCTTAGCATCTATTTGTGTTTGCTTGACTTTTCTTCTACTGCTGCAAAAGAAATTTAGTCTTTAAGAGGAGTCTGACTGGTCACATTCCTGGCTAGGAAAAACATCGTTTGGTCTCAGTGTTGTGGCCCTGAACTCTCCTATCCATTCTCTAGATCCTTTGTAAAGGCAGTGTGATTCATTCATTTGGTTGAAAAGATGTTCATTTCTCTGTTGGACTTCTCTTGTTTGAAAGGGTGTTAGAATCAAAAATTATAAATGGGGCCTTAGTAGAATTTTTCTTTCATTCTAACTTGGCTGTAGCTTTTATTTTCATTAAACATGCATCAAACTGTGGCCATACAATACAGAATCTTCTGGGCAGGAAAGAAAATAAATAAAAGTACTCAAAAACCTCCTGATGTTTAGTTAGACACTTTGGAAAATGGCTCCATTCTGAATCCAGCATTCATTTTTTCTCAAAGCTGTTCTATATGATTCGGCACAGTAAATGTAGTTCTCTGAACTGGATATTCACAATTCAAAATCCACACTCTCTCTGTGACAGTGGTTAAACTAATAGGATACTGACTACTGTCAGTTTAATATTATTCTTTGAAATAAAAAAAGCAGTCCTTAAAGAATATAATAATTTAATATTTTCTGAAATGGCACAGGCAATTTTTTTCCACCTTATCTCAAACACTGTCTAATATTGGTGTGCGTATAATGAGGTCTGTATTTAGTTTAGATGATTTCCTAGAGAAAATACAAAGTAAGAGAAATTGAGAAAAATTCTATAGAAACCCAAAACAAATCTGGATGATATTCAGGACAACGACCTATGTCAGTAAGACTTCATTATCTTCTTCTAGAACCACAGCTTTCTGGCTTTGTCTCTCATTTTTAAAAGTATAAGTAGCCAATAATCAAAGAAAATAGCTGTGCAAGGTTGGCACCATCTGCCACTTTCATGAATATGCTTGGCTTTTTGTTTTCACTTCTGTCCTCTGAGTGAAATAAAGGAAACATGCATTTTACTTTTTTTACATATGCAACGAGCTAGTTACCTTCTTCAGGCTGCTCCTTTATCTCCTACTTGATGAAGGAAATCAGTGCAGACAGTAAAATACTGAATGCTGGCAGCATTTCTTGAAAGTTGCTTTAAGAATCACTTTTTGGTTACATGCAGATTTACTATAATGACTGCTTTTCTGTGCCATTTATGAATATGATTACACAAAACTCTCACTTTTGCTGTTATTGATAAATAATTATGGGAAAAATATTTTGTACAGGGAAGACAGAACTGGCGATCTTCTGTTACATGTCATGCAAGAATGACATGTGGGTGGATGCTGCAGTTCTAACGTTGAAATGTCTTTAATTAGAACTGTTGGGACTTTCCCTCTCATGTTTCATTTACAGTTTCTTCTTTTTTCTTTTATCTTTTGTAGGGTTTGTTGGGGGTTTTTTTGTATCAAGAGCTCTCAAATGTCAGTTTACATTCATTTTAAATTACTGAACTAGAGGGTTGCTGTCTTTTATCTTCTATTAGTATTATTATAATGTATGACACAATACTCATTATATAAATGCATATGCATTGCTCATTGTCAAAAAAGAGTTATGAAAGTAAAAATATTACTAAATCGTTGAACTAAATGTTCTGAAAAATAATATCCATTCCATCATTAGTATTAGTGGAGTCAGTTTCACTAAACATGAAATAAGTATTGCAACATTAACAGAAGAATTATGTCTAAAATTACAAAAATATCAATGAATTAAGATTATTTACATTATATCACAGCAGTATGCAGAACTAATTTAAAAAATTAGCTTCAAGGCTGTTAAAATGTATGTCAATTCTACCTGCTAACAGATCTTAGAATATTATGCAGTAATTCAATACTTTTATGTAAATGCTATCATGAATGTTTATTAAACAACCATCAAGAAGCACAAGGGGAAATATTTTAAAGGTCTGACTCTATTCATATCAATTGTATTACTTCATAAAAGTACTGTTTAGTAGCTACTGTTTTAGGAGATAAAAATTTGAGACTAAATTTGGGGTTCATTCTGGGAACCCTTTCATTCAGATTCTGCAAAACTGCTCTCAGTTGTTTAAAATTTGAATCCTTGCAGTTCCTAGGTAAGAGTGTGAAACATAAAAGAATTCACATGCTTTTCTTTGTCTATTAAAGTGATGAATTGCATACTTAAAAAATTTTAATAAGAACTGTTTATCCATCCTAATGATGGAGTAGCCTTACAAAGACAACAGTATTTTGCAAAACAATTCATTTAGGAAACAGTCACATGACCTTTTTAACTGCTTTTAAGATAGCAATAAAATTGGCTCAGTCAGCCAGTCCTAATGAGGAAGAGAGAAAAAACAACAACCTTTTCCCTTTCCTCTATCTAATTATAAACATCATTGTCAATTGACTCCAAGATCAACCAAATCCTAATTGACCTCATACAATGTACAATAAAAGATAATGAGAACTGCCAAATTAAATGTTAAAAAAAAATAACTGTAATTAGTGTCTTAACTCTTCTTTTTTCATTTAATTTTTCTGCTCTTCACAATCACAACTTTTTCTTTAAGAGTCGTTGTCAGGTTGAAATTTACCAAAATTGGGCACATGCTAGCAAGTCTATATTATGTGTCCCTGAAAAGGAGCAGTCAGTGAGATAGTGAAATTCAGTGGGAAATAAACAGTGATGACTTTGAAGTGCATCCTTTAATATCTCTTCCAGTGATCTATGGAATTACTGACTTTTCTTCGAAAACAGCATGCTCATGCCCAACAAGCTAAGTTTTAGTTATATTTTCAAGAGCTTCTTCAAAGACTGTAGTCCAGCAATTATTTAAATGAATACCTTAATTTAATTCCATATTGCTCTCCTGTGTTTATATAAACTGATGGAACTATTAATATCACTAAGAATTGTAATTATTTTTGCAATTTGGTCCTAAATCTTTACAAGGTTTTACAGCTGTAATATTTTTAATAATCATTAATGGAATTGCCATTCACAGAATTTATACTGGCAAATAGATTACCCAGATTTCTAGCTACCTAGATGAGGCATGCAACTTCATGGGGTTTATTACACAACTGCCATGTCTATTCCTTATAATTTATAAAAGCGAAACCTTTCTCAAATCTTGCCTTACAGATTAAATTCTTAGCACCGGCAGTATTTTGCAGATATTACTATTCCCTATATTTACTTTAACTTATATTTTTGCCTAGTACAAATATCTGTCTCATACAAAATCAATCTTAACTTAAGAAAGCAACTACAAATGCTTAAAAAATGTAATCATCACCTTCCAATATTTTACTCATCACTTGTACTTAGCATCTATATTAATGTAACATCCAATCGAGCCAATTAGAGCTTACACATTTGCAAGATAAATATTGTATTAAGATATAGCTAAATTTTTATGAACTGGACTTCTTGGTTTTAACTTCAGACCTAAAAAAATGGCTTATTCTAATTCTGATCATTGATTGACTAGCCCCAACAAATTCAGAAATAGGTTGCTGCAATTCCATAATGTTTTGTTTTATAGTCCCCATTAGTTACTATTACTGTACCGATTTCTAACTTTATATTTCTGTCCTCTTTCAGTTTAATTCATTGTATTTTTCATCCATTACTACCTGAATCTCATTACAGACTTCCTACATGGCACTTCAGTAATGCAAATCAACCTCCAGCAGGGGTGATACTCCTAATCAACCTAATTTGCATGATAATTCAGATAACATGATGAATCTAGAAAACTGGGCTAAAGTGGTCACTGTTCTTGAGCCCTTGAAAGAGTGAAAGGAAGGCATTTATTTGAGGGAAAAATATGGTAATAAAGAGGAAGTCTACCTTTTCGGAGTTGTTACCCCTTGACAGAGATGTTCTGCCTGTATCAGTCATTTCAGAATGAATTTAAGGTTTGTCAGATTTTCTAGAGTCCCAACAAACTTAATTTGCTTGCTGGTTCTATTTTCATGGCAAAATGTGACCACAGTTGATAATACATTAAAGGCAGTGGCATTACTGGCTTAACTTATCCACTCTCTAAAAAAAGGGAAATTTGCCTTATAATCCACAGTCAACTGCATTGGCACAACTGAGGAGCATAAGAAGGAGCTGTTGATGGGAACTGGAGGAGCCAGAAATCAAGGTAGCCTTAGTGCCCAAGGCAACCAGTGCTGAAGTCATGGTCTCAGCTACAATGGTAACGTACACTCTTGTCATTTGCACTTCTTTTCCTTGTTACTTCACAGAAATGTAATGGCAAGGGTCCCCTCCTCCAGCAGAAAACAGATTATGAAGTCTGTAGGGAGTTTGGGTGGCTAACCCATGCTAACAGTTTTTCTGCTGTTTTCACCACTATTGTTACCTCTGCAAACTAGCATCTACAGTAATAAGTACTCCTTTTATTCACAGCATAAATATATCCACATTTTTGTTTTCCATCAAGCTGGTAAATTGGTTGAGATTTCTAAATTTTAAAAAGCACAGTATATTAAGAGAATAATTATTACTTCAGCCAATAAATGATGATTGGCTATAGTTGTGTTTCTTACTGCTGAGCAAATAAGTAATAGCATAAGGAAAGAGACTGAATTCACAGTGAAATCATAAAATGTACATTTCTTACATTAATTTATGTAAGAGAGAAGTTCCTTTAAAAATGCAGATATAAGCATTTTTTAAACTAAGCACACTTTTTAAAGTGTGCATAAAATGGATCAAACGTGTCTTGGTATTTTTAATCTTAGGCCAAGTGGTTAAAGATATTTTGACACAAATGTTTCAAGTGTGAAATCCTCCACATATTTTCTCAACAATCGCTTCTGAGTTAAAAAAACCCACTGATTTCTGTAATTTAAGATGGGCAATACTAAACTTTATAACAGCAAAAGATGCAAAGGTCTCTAGATAAATACCGGCAGCAGACATTAATGTCAGTATTACAGACAAAACCAGTAAAATCATTTTTATATGAGAATAAAACTATAAATTAAAGTCTTAATTTTCACCACAGGATAGTTTGCACAAAAATGTTATGTAAGCCATCATTTTGTTTCTTTTTTCTCTCCCTGTAATGTGACATTCTTTGGCTTATTCTTTTTAAACCAACATTATAACACAATTTAATTTATCTGGCATTATTTTTATGTTATGTTATAGTCATACACTTATAGTAATTTCTCAAATCATATCTAATCAATCATACTGATTGTAAAATCAAAGCATTTTTTACTATACTGTGTTTATTTTAAAGTTTATTGCATTGTCTCTTCTAAAAAATCTTGTGATGTACTTAATAATAATAGGAAAAGCTTAACTGCAAGTGAAGACATTTCGTATTTAAAACCAAGAGATTCAGAGAACAGAATTCCTTTTCAGTGTGCCTTCTCATAGTTCTATAATGCCAAATAAAATCACAGCTAAGTATCAGGTAAATCCAAGTTTCTAAATTCTTACTTCAAAGAGGAGACTATATGCCATTCAGCACTTTTTTTTATTTTAGTATGATGATTCTTTTCAGGTAGGATATATTATAAGAAAAACGAATACAAGGATCAAATGCTAGCATCAGATAGAAAGGAATTTTAAGATAACAACCAAAAGAATGACTATGGGTATGAGAAACATTTGTTTGCAAGATACAATGGTGTTTTAAGCACATACCTAGTGCTTTCTCCACATGCTGAGTAACCAGGCTAATTAAAAAGCCCATACAGCTCTTGTTAAAATCTGTTCAAATTTTTGGAGCACCTGTTATAACAGAATGCCCACAGACTTGATAGTTTAGAGCCAAGACACCTGCTACCTTATGTCTCACAGTATGTTCAATTTTATACTGATAGTAAAAAAAAAGTCCACTTTCTGACATTTAACAATCTCATAAATGATGAGAAATAAATTGCAAAATTTCGTAATTTAACCCTTGATTGTCACTTCTCTTTACCTATAATTTCTTGTGAGCAGGCAATACAATGTACTTTTGGAACTGTCTCATTCCTTTGTTGCTGAATTTATTGTATGTTATATCATACTGAGCAGAGTGCATAGTTCTTGCTATGCTTTGTTCCATAAACTTTAAAGCTATGACTAGTATATAAATAAATACAATTTATATAAATAAATATGTTTATGTAGGCTTACATGAAAAATGGAATGTGCTTCACACCTGAAATAAAATCTAGTATTTATGTCTCCTGAACCAGACTTTCTTCTCCACCGCTAATCAATGACTAGAATACACTGACTAAGCAACTGTATTTTACTCCAAAACTTTATTTAGATATGATTTGGCAATATTAATAGAAATGTACCTCAGCCCACAATTTTGTTAATAAACATATATAAGCCCTGATGGAATGGAAGTATATTCCAAAAAGGGGGAAGTTATCAACAAGCAGTAACCAACAGGTGTAAAAAGTAGAGAAAGATTTAATTATTAAAAAAAATTGATCATCACAATAGCCTTTTGAAAGTGAATGAAACTTTGTCAACATTTATGTATACAACTGATTTTACATGTATGTAAATAGAGCATATGAGTATCTGCAGGATCATGAGTCACATTTTGTAGGTATCTGAGTCATGCTGGAACCACTTTATGTAACTGATTTCACTGGGAACAGGATTTCTTCTATGGATTCTATAAGAAACTGTCATACTTATGTAGCCATAGCTATTGGTTCAATCAGGCTTTAGTATTTAGGAAGACACTGGAAACCACGTTTGCTGAAGATACTCTCCAAGCAGGTCTTGAAGCCAGCTTGCTTTGTTATTCTGCAGCTTAGATCTATAAAAATATGGATTTATATATTTTTTCTGAATTCTTTAGACATACTTATGAACAGAAATACAAACCTTTCAGCTTCAGAAGTACATTTTCTTAGATGAATATTTGAGACCTCACACTAAATAGCAAACATCCAACTGTTTTCATGTTGGGATATACAACAAACTTCAAGAAATATGTGAAACATCCATGGGAAGCACATTGTTTATCTCCACTTTTGTTGTTTAACATTTCCAGAGGAGTACAAGTGATAGTGAATGTAACCTGGGCCTCAAACACAACATAAAAAAAATGTTCTATTAAATGGGAGAAGTGAAGCAAAAACGACCGTCATACACCCGATAGCATCAGCACAGTTCTTTAACAGGTATATTTAATTCACTAATAACATTTGCAAGTGCACAGTGAATATTTTGCCAGGAATAATCGACTAATACTTACACAATTCTTTAAATTCTTTAAATATTTCTTTGTATTTCAAATTTCATTTTCACATGTCTTTTCTATGTATTAGAAGCAGAAATGTTGTTTTAGCACATCTCATTTCCATTTAGAATTTATCTTAATTTAAGCCTAGAAAACTAATTGGTCACACATATTAAAAGTTCTTGCAAGTTTTGTAAACTGTTAGTTGTGGGAATGGCAGTTTTTCCATATTCTGCCTATTGATTTGCCTTTGAGACAAAAATGCAATAAGAAAGCAGGTGATAAGCCTTTGTTAGTGCCTCTGGGATGAAATGCTGCAGCTACAGACTACTGTTGATAAACAGATTTTGAATTAATTAGTTCTGCATAATTATCTGAGTTACCAAGTCTTAAAATTGAATGCAACTGGTCTTCATACATTTGTTTATATACCTCCTGCCAGCCATGAACAATGCTTTTATTTTATATGGGTTTATCAATTAAGAAACCTAATTTTAAACAAGGTAATAATAAAATAGTCCGCCACTGTAAGATGGCATACAACAGAAAAAATATTAATTGCAGTTATTTTTGTTGAATTCCAGAGGCAACTAGAACAGCTCTGCAAAATTCAGGTCAGTCTGTTGGCAAATGAAGAGATGGACTCTGTGCTTATAATTTTTTTCAGTATGTGCATTAAATTCTCTTTGCTTTATGTACTTTACATTGATAAAGCCAGACAACTAGACTTCAAAATTGGGGGGAATTAAGAGAAAGGCACTCTGTACTTTCCTGTATTGACTTGGAAGTCATGGATTTGAACCGTTTCAGATTGAAACAGTATTAAAATATTGAAATGTTACAGCTATATCCCTCATATTGTTTTGAAAGATCAGGTGTTTGTGGATGTTTTGCATTTATTTATTTTCCTGCTAAAACCTGACTTCAAAACTCAGGGTGACTCTTGCCAAGTCTTAAAAGGCTGTTAATATGCAAAACAAGAACAGAGTTTTTGTAACTATAATCTCCATTTTAAATTGCTCCTGTTCTCTTCCCTTTTTCTATCTCTTTTTTTTTTTGGGGGGGGGGTGTCAAAGACAAAGCATGGAGAACACTCCTGTGTTTCTACCTCCTGGGTTTTGATTTTGCTGGAAGAATTCTATTCAAATTACATCCTTTCCTTCTGGTCAAAAAGAACATGTTGTAACTAAAATTCTTTCATTTAACCATTCTAACATCACTCTCCTATGATATCAACATTTCACCAGTTCTCCACTCCTGAACAAGTCCTTGAAGAAAGACAAGACTCATGTTCTTAACATAAAGCAAACTTTAAGAAGTTTAGGCTCTAATGGCCAGGAATACATGCAAGTATGATTGTATTTGTCTTTGCACTTTACTGTACATAAAGTTCTTGCACCATTAATTCTAAGGAGGAGCACACGGGACATGAAGCCCTGCCACATATAAGCAAATCACATTATTTGAAATATTTCTTTTTTAGAGTGTATATTGTAATTTATACAAATTAAATGTCCACTAATAATTAGGATTTAAATCTTGTAAATTGGAACAGCATTTCAGTCGGATTTCTTTGATATGCCAGAGAAGAAAAGTTTATTTAAGCCTGAGCAATCTCAAAAATTCCTAGGAGCAAATGATACCAATAACCATAAAATCACCATAACAAGGCAGCCACTTGTATTTAATATAAGGGAGCTCTGAACTTCTCTTGAACACTTCATATAGAATTTGATCAATGCACATGAACATCAAATCAAGAAAGAAGAAGCAGTGTTATCTTCTCCCCTCAAGTAAACACAAAGAAGAATATCAAGCGATTTGAAATTAAAAAAGCACAGTATTGAGTGTACAACTTTTCTGTGAATCACTTCCTACCCCATCCAGTGCTCTCAGCTTTCCTTTTCTGTTAATCTCATTAAATTTCCTTTTCCGGTCCACAATTCTCCCACTTGTTCCAGCTGTTGCTTCCTTTTCATTCAATTTTTCATCCAGTATTTTCTTCCCTAATATTCAAAAGGATAGTATGTGCTATATCTGAACCAAAAACATCATAAGAGGAAGATGACTGCACTAAATACAAAGAAAGAGGGCTCATCTCAGGCCGAGTGCACCGGCTTGCGACATAAACTGTTATTTTGTGTGGATGGTAACCCAGCCATCACAAAGAGACATCATGCCAGAATCAGTTGATTTAGTTGATTTTTAAATTAACCAATTTGATTTCTAGATTAAGATGCATTCAAACATTTAAACCTCTCAGAATGCTTACAGAATCAGAAGGATTTTCAGAGGGATGACAAAAACTATGTCAAAAAGTACAGTTTCAGTCAAATTCTCAGTCCTTGCCCTAATTCATAATTTATTTCACATCTCGAACAAAGGTAATGACTGCTGTTTGGAATTTTTTTCTAAACAGTTGTGAAAATCTAGGAGGAGGAAGATGCTCACTAGTTAAGTGACTAATAGTTAAATCAGTAACACTTAAAATTATGAAAAATGATAAGCAGCTAGAAATAGATCATATGCAGTAATGTTTTTTGGGAAAGTGATTATTAGTCCTATATCGAGCCTTGAATCATATGACTCCATTATACGGAGTCTTGGACATTAGGGGAAAAAAGGGACCTGAGATTTTAATGGGCAAACATAACAATGGATCCTATGGAAATTCCCTTGGCAGTACAAACTGGCTTTTAAACCTTTGATTTTTTTAATATTTTTTGTATTTCTTTATATATTTCTTTAATGAACAGGGGCAAACACCAGAGACCTATATTTCAAAATATGCCCTGGTAAGTTGACATAGTCCTCTACTGCACCAGCTATTTCCAGGATATTATTGCCTTCTGCCAAAAAGTGCACATCGTTTTCCAGCTTCAATTTGCAAAAATATGGACTTTTCCAGTCTTCAGTGGAAGCTACTGGGACACAGTGATCCTGGTTTACTTTGTCAAGTAGCAGAATAGATTTGCACCTTAATGTGGGTGATAGTATTTGTCATTCAGTGAGATAAAAACATTGCATACATGGTACATTTTATGCTCTGTAAGTACTGAAGATGGACATTTCATAAAAGAGGTTTAATAGTAAAATTAAGAAAAGCTAAAAAAATAAGTACATTGAAGTTCAGTTTTTATGCAACATATCAGTAAATACATTTAAATTGCAATTATTTTTATTAAAAATTTCCACATTATAAATGTAGTTTAGCTGATCAAAGACGTCCTCTAATACAGGGCATTCTTAGGTCTGCGGTTTTTTGTCTTTTGTATATATTACATTTGATATGCAACATTGTGATCTTCTGCACCTCATCTGAAAATCAATTAAATACTCTTGTCCAAAATCTTGTCAATAGTCATATGTACATATGAACATCAGTAAATGAGAGGAAATACTTAAATTAGAATTAATGATATATCATATTTAGAAAGGAAGGTTAGTACAGTAATGTTAAGTTAAAGAAATGGTAATTTTTATTTCATGGTTTAATTTACATTATGTTTTGGATATAGTTCACTCCATTTCCATGAAGTTGGCTTTCAAAAGTGGTATTAGCTTGCAGTGGTTAACATTTTTTTCCATATGCTTTTCAAGTTGCCTGAAATGATTGTAATGTGACTATATATTGGCTTGATAAGAGTGACTTATCCATTTGTAAGACTCATTAAGAATGTTACAAAAATATATACCTGAACATATATCTTTGCTGTCTTGGTATGTGAATACAAAAGACTTTTTGCCCATGTCCACAGAATGACTTCAGCACTGTATAGCCTGTCTGCTTAGCTGTTACAGGTTGTGGAGTCTCAGAATATATCCACGATTAGGGCTGGGCTGGATTTGATATGTAGACACAAACCACATACAACAGTTCAAAGCCAAGAATGGTTAAGAACAAATGCAAAGCAGAAATGAGCCAATATGGTGAGTCTTCCTCTCCAGCAGTTTTTCTTTAGACCAATTTCATTTCCACTGAATAGCTGCGAGGTCTGAGCACAAGCACTTGAGGTACTGCATGATTCCTGCTGAATGCTAGTTTCTAGGAGCCAGGAAAGAAACGTAAGAGCAGGAACCTGACTTGAGACTAGGGGCAAGAGTATTTCTCTCAGAGAAGGGAGACATGCATAAAGGTCCATAATCTACAGGACTGCTTCTTTTTTCAGTGTTTGTACAGTAAAACACAGAAATAGAGTATAACTTCTTGGGAGGGGCAAGGAGTGGAAGGAAGAAAGGTTTTTTTGAGAAACTTTGAAATTTAGGAACTTTGAGTATCTAAACTTCTAACATGGTGTGGGAGGGAAACACCTGAAATGTAAAGACTTGCAGATTTTTAAACAGCCTTTCTGCTTTAACACTGATGTAAGTGTGCCATCCCTTTCTTCATTGTTTTACTCACCAAACATACCATGTCCCATCTATTGTGATTGCCACTCTGGGATCCGTATAGAGTAAAAACAGTTTCTCCTAGTTTCCAGTTCCTAGAGTTCCCTGAGAATTGAGGTATCTAGTAGATACTATAAATTAACATAAACTTCTGAATTAGTAGTTATATACTGAGTCCTGAGGACTCAATATTGCTATTAGGAGCTGGATGCTGGGTGAAGACACACTCCGGTACTCAGCACGCGATGGCAGTAGCTTGCTCTCACAGCACCTCCTGTGCAGAGGCAAACCGAGTGGGAGGGCAGTGGTTTCCTGGGACACTGAATGTTAGGCAAGGCCTTAGCACTTCTCTTCACATCTTCTGTGAGTCAGAGCAAGGAAAGTGGTAAAAATAGGTCTGTGGGAGGTGGGGAAAATGCATTATAGTTCTACTTTAATTGCAAATCGATCATTCAAGTCACAGCTCCTTTACAGATACACAATTTTTTATTGTGCAGAAAATAGCAATTGGAGGCTTAAGAAACTGCAGAAACTAGCAGTGCTAAATGTGGGATAATCCTAAAATGGGTGGGTGTCAAGTGTGTCTACATGATGTCAAGGGATTATATTTTAACAAAAATCATGGTGGTCACTAAATTGTTCTTTTCTGCTGGATTTCTTCCCCCATGGAGTTTACTCTCGCAGGCACTTAAAACAAACAAAATAACCCCAACAAACTGATTAATTGCTTTAAGTTCAACCTTCTCTTGAGTTTCTATGTGTCTGAAGATTATCAGAACTACCTTTGAAATATATGTTTCTCTTAAATTATATTTTGAAGGGAAACTGTAATTTTCCAAAGGAAACTGGGATTTTCCAAAGGTAGAGATAAAGTACGTCAGTTCTGAAGTAAACTGGTCTCCCACCATTCAAAGTTATAGTCAAGGGTTTGCTCACAGTAGTTGAAGCCAAGCCAGAACATTTTCTGTTCTAGAGTTAATGCAGGTGCAAGAGGTTTCTTTTTTTACTCTGTAAAGTAGCTACGTAGATGTCTAATTCTCCCCTTTGATTTTAACAAAAAATTTAGACAAAACCTTAATTTTTCTGTGTGTACAAACTAGAAGTCTGCTATTCATGGAAAGATTATGGTATTATTAATCATTTTTATGTGCTGTAAATGTATAAAGAACATTGCAGTCCAGAGTTTATTCTTTAGTACTGAAGAATTATCTATCTAAATTAGATCAAGAGCTTAAGCATGAAGCATCAGCCAGAGGAAAATCAGGAGAAGGGGAATATCAGGAAGAAAAAAGAGTTTTTACAGGGTCATGTGAAAAGTTTATTCTGGTGTTATATAGCAATGAAGATTTTTCCTATTAAAAAAAAAAAAAAGATAATTTATAGCCTGTGGTGACAGTACGACTATCTAAACTCTTGTTTTCTTGAAATTACATCTCTAGCATTTCTAAATATCTATAAAAATAGATAAAACTCTGTTGGACTATGATAAAACCCATAAAACTCTGTTGGACTACCTAACTGAAACTTATTACTGCCAGCCTGCTTTTTCCTCCAAAAATCTCACCGAAGTAAGAGCTACCAAAGAACAAACAGAGCATTTGAACCCTGCAATGAACAGTGTGACACTTCCCTACTGCTTCCTGAGTAAAACATGCATTAGAGAGGGAGACTTCCGCAAGATGAGTAAGCAACTTATATTTATTCAGCCCCAGCTGGGATTCAGCACAGTGCTAAATTTCTCCTGAGGGTCAGTTACACATACTAAAATCAGTTCTCATTTAGTCTGTCCCCAGAACTATTCTCATGCTTTAATACATCACTGTTCTTCAGCCATATCTCTGGAAGACCATCACTCACTTGCTATACTGACACTGGAAGTGGAGCCCATATGAATCTTTAACCCAAGACAGACCAATCAGGGAAGCCTTGTATTTGTTGTGCTTTCAGAACCTACAGCTGAATGCAAATTATAGTTGTGACAAAGTTTTTAGAGAAAATAGCTGGTGTTGTTATAGGTATTATTAAAATATGAATGTAATTGTAATGACTGTCATATAAAAATAAGTATATGGAATTGCAGCTGAGTTCAGAATTCAGCAATAAAAAGGACATGTTAAGTTATATTTACAAGTACACCTGCCATATGCTACATTTAGGGAAAATCATGCTAATTACTTTGCAAAGACATACAATTGTTTCAGACCTCTGGTTATAAAAAAATACTTGTTTTTTGCAATAGGACCATCTTTGCAAGATTCAGAAACTAAAACAGTTTCAGGTGTTTAACCCCCCACACTTAAAGGCCTAACAATACAACAACTCAGAGTTGAACCATCTAAAAGTACAAACAAGACCAGTACATACTTCTGAGAGCCAGGGTCTGGGGGCATAACTATTTTAGGACTTATTATTTATTTAGGCCAAAAAATATGCTTAGTGATTTACAAAATGGAAAATAAAAAAGTTCCTACTTAGAAACAGGCAACACATAAACCTTGGCTGCTGGAAAACAGAACTGACATAGAAAATATTTGAAGTACCACTTGTCTAATTCTGTATTCATAATTTTTTGGAAGAACTTATTTCAAATTCAATGTGAATTACACTTACATCAAAATTACATAATTACCCCCCTGCTCTGTTACATGATTACTACTTCAATTCTTATCTCTGTTATGACAGCACACTAGAGGTCTCAGACTTCGAGAGTTCACAAACTGTACAAATACACAGAAAACAATACTGATTGTCATGAAAAATTTAATTTGATTTAAAGAATATGTGAAGAGAGGAAGAGAATAAGAAAGTGAGGGTCATTTACTTATACAGAGAGAGGGGAAGTACTAGTATACATAAAGGTATTAATATGTGTCCTCTATTTTCCAACAACCATAATTTCTATACAGAGTATACTTGTATACTTCTTTTTCTTGTAATTATTTCTTGTGTTTAATACTTTTTTTGGACAGGTTTTGGGGTTGTTTTTTGTTTGAGTGGGTTTGGTACAGTTTGGGGTTTTTTACCTGCAATTATTGTCTGAATTCCTATTGGTGTAATGAGGTTTACTCTTATTACTCACTGCTTTTCATGTCATATACAAGTATATTTCTAAATGTCTTGTACACAAGTGTGGCTTCCATTTTTGAAGCATAGTTAATACACTGTATTACAGAGGAGACATATGTAGGGATTTAATTCATCCTTTTGTTTTCTGTTTATTTTTTTCTCTTAATTTAAAGCAAAATTAATTCAGACAGAATGTCTAGAGTTGATCTTTGGTTAGGAAAAAACATGATTATTATTCATGCAGCAGTGTTTATTTCCATCTGTCACCATAGCAGTTCTTTTAATAACTTATTATACAATTAGTTCAATAGCCTTTCTGCTGCTTTGCTACTACTGCACATGAAACACTCTTGTTCCTATAATGTTTTCACTGTCCACATTATACTATCCATAAGTAAATCAGTTTTGAAGGTATTAGTGGTTATACTGAATATATTTCCTACATAGTTTCTACAATGAATCGCCTAAACACCTCTGGAAGTTACCTACACAAAACACATACATGGTGAATTGTGCAAGATGAAACCAAGGACTATTTCTAGAATCTAATTAATTAGTGCTTACATCTCAAATAAAAAATAATTTTTACACCTGCAGAACTTTTACGTATTTCTTCATGAGGACACAAGACCTCCATTTCATCTCCAGGGAGGTGGTTGAGATCCTTCAGATCAGCAGCTTTTGGAAGATTCACCAAGGGAAAACTAAATGCATAGGCCTTACAGTCCTTCACAACCCCGCAGACTGACCAGGAAGTTTTATGACAAAAGGGGTATGCATGATAAGGTTATTTTTAGAGAACTAGTAGACCTTACAGAAACAAAAATAACAATAGCAACAACAAAGCAAATGCGTGAAATGTTATTGGGAAAGGAAGGGAGAAGCCAGGAGTGGAGGGGAGAAAAGGACAGGAGACAACTGGCTAGACAGCATCTATACAGAAAAGGACCTGGGATCCTGCGTAGCAAGTTCGACATGAGTTATCAGTTGAGAATTTGTGGTGACAAAGCCTGTATTAGCAAGGGCACAGCTAGGACATTTAGAAAAGTAATGTAGCACTGGAACAGGCTGCTAGAAGCAGTTGTGGAATTGCCGCTTCTTAGACATATTTGAAACTCAAATGAATGAGTTCCTTGCAAACTATATATGAATAATAAGTTGACTCAGTTTTCAGCATGAGGTTGTGCAAAATGAGCTTTCAAGGCCTCTTCCAACCTAAAAAATTCTTGATTGTAAGTATAATGCTACAGAGGTGCATCATTTTTCTTCACCATATCCCATCTTTTTGCCTAGGTCTTCTTTGTTAATATTCCCACTCCCAAGGAAGAAAGTATGAGCCTGAGAGTTGATTCGCTTATTTCTGTTCTTGATTTTCAAACCACGTATCTGTAAAGATATGATATCCAGAGAATAATTTCCTGCAAAGTGTATCTCACAGAATTTCAGAGAAAAAAAGTATAAGAATGCAGTAGCTAAGAAAGAATCTTTTATTTCTACTTTCTTAACATATGGGGCGAAAATGTTTTTGATACAAATGTTTTGAATGATCACACTTGGCCATGACATCCATTTAAAAATCTGATTAAAATATATAAATACAGAACAAGTAGATGAAAAAGCAGTTGAGACTGCCATCTGACAAAAAAAATAAAGAGACCAAGGACATCCATGACCTGTGGAGGTGCAGAGGAATCAATCTAATGAATAGATACTGATATTTCAATAGTTGCTATATCAGTAAAAAAATACAGAAACCTGTGAGTGTTGTACTGCTGCTTTTTACTTCTCATTGTGCTAAAAACTACCCATCTGCCATTCTGAAACTTTTGACAGGCTCTGAACAGGAAATGTAACTAAAAGTTTTATATCCGGTAGCACGAATTATAGCATAACAGCACCAAGGAACACAAAACTCTACAGTTTTATATCTGCAGTCACAGAAGAAAAAAAATGTATTAGAATTATTTTTTTTCTTTAATGTGTTCTAGAAATGTTACAGTCTTCAAAGTGACTCTCTGGATGGTCTACTGAAGAAGTCAGAGGAGAATCACCTTAGCCAGAAATAGCAAGAACATTGGAATTTAAAATCTTTCTTGGCTACCTGGCTTTAAAACATTATGCAAATAGTAGCAATAACCAGTATTCTTCAGCTTCTACCAATACTTCTGGTCAGACACCTTTTCCTGAATTTACCCCTCCTCACTCAGTATTTGGGAAACATCCCTTGGTTGCTGAGATGAATACTATGGGATAGGCATCATCCTCTTCTTTCTCTCTCTCTTAGGTCAGAACATGACATCTTAAGCTGAAGCACACTGCTGCAAAGACATTTCCATTTTGTTTAGTTCAAAACAAGTCAAGACCCATGATCTAAAATCTAGATGTGTTGAGAGACAAGGCAGAAACTCAAATAAAAATAGGCACGCTGATTATATACATATATATGTATATATATATGAATAATTCTTCACTAAAAAGGCTTTCTTCCTGTTGTAAAATGAAGATAACCACTGTTTTATGGGCAGCTGGCAGCCCATATGCCAGAACTACCAGATTTGAGTAAGGGAGTTTGGACTAATCTAGTAAGTGTGCTATGGTAGAAAAGGGGGAGATCCTGTAATGTTTTCTTATGCCAAGAGAAATGCCAGAAAATTTAGCTATTTTGGCATGACCTGAACATGTCACTGGGAAAAAAGGGACCCTGAACATATGAAACTTGATTTTCACCAAAGCGTGTATGATATTTTTTCTCTTCACTCCTTTTGTTAGACATGGATTCTTTTCTTTCTTATATCTTACGAGAATGCAGTTCTTTTTCCTCTTTCTGTTTTTGTTTGTTTGTTTGTGGGAGGTTGTTGTTTTGGGGGGTTTTGTTGGGTTTTTTTTTGGTTGGTTGGTTGGTTGGTTGGTTGGTTGGTGGGTTGGGTAGGGTAGGGTTTTTTTTGCATTCAGGATTTAGCTTTCTTGTCTTATTCAAAGTATAGGAACAAAGGCACTTAGAGACATGCTATTTCTAAAGGAATAGGTCAGCTTCTTACGAAAATCCATGGTTCATAATAGTCTTTTTCTATTCATTATTAACTTTGTGCAATTTGAATTACAGGTTTTCTTTCTATCACACCTCTCCCTGCAGAAGTTCCTTCCAGCATATACCTTCAACCCTTCAACCCACTGGGTGACTTCCCAGTATAAGTCACCCACCCTCTGTGTTACTTGTGCTGAAAAAAAGGTAATTTTGCAATGCTGATGACATTCACAGAATCACAGAATATGCCAAGTTGGGAGGGACCCAAGAGGATCATTGAGTCCAACCCTTAGACCTGCACAGGACCATCCCCAAGAGTCACATCACATGCCCAAGAGTATTGTTCAAATGCTTCTTGAACTCTGTCAGGCTTGGTGCTGTGACCACTTCTCTGGGGAGCTTGTTCCATTGCCCAATCACCCTCTGGGTGTTTTTCTAATATTTAACCTAAATATTTTCTAATATTTCACCTAAACCTCCCCTGACACAACTTCAGACCATAATATAGAAAGACAATAAGTAATACTTTTGCACCTGAAAAATGGGTATTGCTACAGCTGGACAGAATCTTCAGAAAAGTAAGAGCCATGGAAACAGTATAACTTCAAATAAGACAGGAGATCTTCAGTCTCTCAAATACTGATACATGCCAGAGCTCTCTGAGTTTGAACACACGAATGTAGTTGTAAAACATTCTTCATGACTATTCTAACACAGAGGACCCTAAAAATCTTTAGTTCATTGAAGCTGAAGTAAAAAGGGTACAAAAAGCTTTAACGTTACAAGCACAGTCTAGTGAATGGCAGATGAGAAAAGAGTGCCATATATTTTGTGATCAATGTGTTTCTCTCTTTTAAAAGAAATATACATGTGTATTGATCATAGATTTGTGAATGTAGTATCCTTTTTTTACATTTAGCTTAATCATGTAAATAAAAATTACTTACCTGGAAAAGATAACAGGATCAAGCACTTTGACAGAACAAGTTAAATATTTTAACTAATGTCCCACTTCCGTGGCTTCTAAATAACTTATTTGGCTTCAAGCGTAGGTAGCAGAAATAATAGCAGTATTCAAGGGAGAATCATGGAGAATCAGTAAGAGCCTATATTAGGGTGTGCATAAAAAGGTATTTGCAAATAACAAAAAAGTTCTCTAAATGTCAAAATATAAAATTATATGATGAGTTGTTGTACTGAGGGGAAATTATAGATTGACATGTAGAATTCTCTCTACAGTAAAATTCATATTTAATAGATGAATGTGAGACTTGATGAGGGCAAAGGAAATGTTTTCAAAGGCAGCTTAGTCACCAAGAGATTGCACGTAGCAGGCAAACCTATCATACAATAAATTTACTACACCTTTACCAGATATCCTGTGAAGTCAATCATTCGAGCTTGGACACTGATGGAATCTTTTGAGTAGCTTAACTGGCACAGTGAGAAAAGACCTGAGCAAATCAGATAGCCTGATTTGGTGATCTGCCTGAAGGTTTCCCAGCTAGCACAAAAGGTGTAGGTCAGACAACAGTGATGACAGGGGAGCTTGGGAAAAAATACCTATTTTTGAGAGGACCAAAAATTCAATGACACATAGTGAACAGAATGTTCAGAATGTTGTTATTCCCTTGTGAATAAACTACAGATCTTCCTTTCACAGTGTGCCCAGGAAAAGAAGTTATCATCATTAATATCGGTAGACTGGGTATAGGCAAAGAGAGAAGAGAATGTAGCAAACATCAAGAGAGAGTCTGGTACAAAACAGGGATTATACCCATCTAAAGTTGCATATTAAGTTACAAGAGTAGAAAAAAAGAAACCAGAAAAAGTGAAGAGGAATCAAGAACTTCTGTTTTAGTTGTGAGGAAGTGGAATCTATACACATTTCTGTGAGCTAGAAATGTTTAGCATATATTTATACTGGAAATCATAAAGCTGTCAAGCCTCTGTTTGATCTGCAAGCAAACAGAAACCTAATTAGAGTCAGGTATTTCTTAGTTATCCTAATTGAAAGAAGCATTTTAGTGAGGCAGCTAGAAGCTCTCATGGAAACAAATGGCACTAGATTGTACACAGATCAGATAAACAATGATGCTATAAGCCAAGGTTCCTCTTAGGACTGGCTGCAAATTTTAAACAGGGCGAAAAAAGGGCCAGCAAAGTCATGTGCTAGACCTTAGAATGGAGTCAAAGGGGAGCAGGAGTAACTGAGAAGTCAGACACACAAACTGTTAGCAAACTGTTTGTTGTTGTTTATTCATATTCACTGAAAAAAAAGACTTCACATTACCTGACCAGAAAACAAAACAAAGAACTCCAAAACATTCTCAAACCTTAATTAACACCTTCATGTAACAACCAGTCACACAAGGTCTCAAATGCTAGCTCACTGCTTCAGTCGGAGAGCAATAGTATAGCCTTTTGGTGAGAACTACCTGATTTTAAGAAGTCTAGAATACCAGTACAAGAAATTTAAAAGAAAATGTTAATCTAAGACATCATCAAGCTCAATAATGTGAAGTTCACCATAAAGCATCTTAGCAAGCCCGAGGCTGTCTTAGCTCTTAAGAAAAACCACACAGACTGCTGCCAAAAGAAAGGGAAGATAAACTGATGTTGCAGGTGCTGCTCTATCCATCCATCATTGGTGAAAAAGGGGAATGCAGAAAAGGAGACAAAGGAAACCAGAACCTGTCATCTCTTAAGCAGAAGGTAAACTGTAACTCATTTAAAACCAAAATAGAACCCTCTCTCTCTTCACTAGCACTGCTTTGTTATTATTATTATTATTATTATTATTATTATTATTATCGGTGGTGTTAATATTGCTTGTATTTTAGCCAAATACTAAAATTAAATTGTTTAATTTTCTTCTAGACCAGGCAAGTGATTTACTGAACAATGTCAGGAGATGAACCCACAGTTCCAAGGGCAAGTTATACCCAAGCTGATGCCCACCTACGAGTCTTCAGTTTGTAGTCCTTGGCCATCAATATTCTGTGTAAAAGACTCAGTATGAAACCCAGCTGTCATGTGGAGATATTTTCAAAGAAATTTTTGCAGGAAGAAGTATGACAGAAAGAAAATCAAGAGCCCAAACCTATTTATGCAAACTTGATAAGAAAGACTTCTGAACATTTATTGTTTAGAACACACATCCTATCGCTTAGAAATCATGTTTGTAAATACCTTGTTCCTATACTTTGGATAGGAATATTGGTCTGTCGTTCACCGGATTCTCCTCCTTGTCTTTTCAGAACAGAGGCGTAATATTTGTCTTTTTGCTAGTTAGCAGGAACTAATCATCACGACTTTTTAAAAGATTTTTAGAGAAGCCTCACACTGATGCCAACAACTAAGTCCGTTTGCAACACCAGACAAATCCCATCTGTTCCATGGACTTACATATGCCCAGTTTACTCAGATTGATTCTGACTCAGTTGCCTATTGTGGACAGTAACTTTCTGTCATGAACTTTGTTGCTGGGAAGGGACCTGCAAGGCCTGAGAGCAGACCTTGCCAATGAAGACAGAAGAAAAGACATCATTGGTGTCAGCCTTCATCCTCATTATTAGATTGCTTGCCCTGTTCTTCAAGTGGCAACATCTTCCCGGGTCTTCCATCTGCTGCCAGTGTACCCACACAAGTTTGTTTGGCTTTGTTTTTTTGGGGGGTTTTTTTGCTGCTTATATTCCTTTCGGTTTCAGCTCCAGCTCTAGCTCTGGTCTTCCTAATTCCAACCTTACATGCCCAAGCAACATTTGCATATTCCTCCTTGATATCCTGTCCATGCTCATGTCTCCTATACACCGTCTTTTAGTGCTTGAGTTGCCAAAATGAAGTTAGGGGATTGTCAGCTGGTAATTACAAAATTATGAATGGGCAAGAGACAAACCAAGTTACAAGACCATGTTGATGCAAACTCTGATTAACCTGAGAATATTTTCCACATATGAAATTTGCAGTGCTCTATATTATTCCTTACACTTAAATAACTCTGGGTTTCATCCCTGTCCAATGACCCACAAAGTCTTGAAATCAATTAGATAACTTAAGACAATTATTCAGAAAACTACAAACCTGAAATTTTGTGAGCAATAAATAAACACCATCTGCAATGTTCCGTTCAACACATATTCTAAAAAAACTTTTGAGGTAGTGTTTCTATCTTTTTGATATTCAAAAACTTACGGTGAGCCCAAATGTCAAATTATGTATCTAATGAATCATGTTGTTTTATTATACACATATAAAAATATGAGAATGAATGTCATAAGAAGACAGCATTTTTAATAATTTCCAAAAATACCTTTTGTATTTGACAGCATTTCAAATCTTTAGTGCTTTTGTATTTTCCACTAACTTATTTTTATCTTTTGTATTATTCATGTAGACATAAGCTGAGACATGCTTACTAGCAATGTATGCCTGCTCATCTCCAAGCATTAGCAAGAAAAAGTTAAGCATGATAGGGAAATGGGACCTGTAGCAGAGAGGAAAAATCCTAAAAGAACTGGCGAAGCTTAAGGTAAGTAGCATTTTTTTAAAGCAAAAAACTCACCCAAACTTCAAGTCAGATCTTGTTTTCTCAGAAGCCATTCAATCAATCTTAGCCAAGGTGTTTTTAGGGTTATTTTTTACCAAATACATTCAGGAGTCAGAATGAAATAGGGATGGAGATAGGGAAGAGAAAGAAATCTGGTAAAATAAATAAATCTGATAATATAACAATTGTACAGTCATTACCCTTGTTGCCAAGCTGACATTTCTAGGGCTGTCAGACATCCAAACAGTGTAAATAGAAGTTTGTTTTCAAGTCAATTCATTTTGAAAGCTTACAGGTTTAAACAACAACAGTTTGGCTAAAAAACCCCATCTCATATATTCTAGATGCTGAGTGGATTTAAAGATTCAGTCTGAACATTGCCCTGAGTGTTGTGGAGAGGAAGAAATAGGATAGTGAAAAATTTGCATTGCAGGGAAAGGTAAGGATGGCCAGACAGGTAACTAGCACTATGCAGGCCAGAATCCAAGAAGTCCTTTCTTTACCTTCTATCATTGCTAAGATCTTCTTCAAGGCTCTTCATTTTTAACCTTCCACATTCCAGTGTCCTTTGTCATTCTTGTAGTCAAGGGCAAGCCTGCATCTTGGAAGTGGGATTTGTCTTTTTACAACCACAGCCACTCTTTGGAAAGAACTTAAAGCTGGCAACGGTCATGGCTCCTTCAGGTTGCTGGTTGAAAAATCAGATTCATCAAGTAGGTAGATCTTGCCACATATACCGCAGTCTGTACCTGTAAATCCCTTGTTACAATGACATTTTCTTCATATCATTATTTTTCTTCCTCTTTGGTCATCTCTTTAAGGGCAGGTAAATTCCTGTTTTCCGTACTACTTTTCTACCAGTTTTCCACTTCATGCATTTTTCTACTAAACTATTAAGGCAGCAAAAGAAGAAAAATCTTCTTGTCTCCTCATCTCAAGCACTGAGGAAGTTTCTTAATGCTTCCAGTCTACGGGGCTGGTGTTTGTCATGCAAGAGTACATATATTAGAAACATACACAAGCCATTGTGAAGTATTTAACCAGGAAAAGTAGTGGTGGCCATAGAATTAAAAGGCTGGGAGGTTTCTAAGGTATAAGAAGCAGAATAGGAAGGAGTTGGTGGAGTCTGGGCAAAAGCAGAGCAAAAACTGAGAAACTCTTAGCCATAAGCAGCAGAAGATGAAGAGAGGAGGACCTAGAAGGAATGGAAAAAAGACCAAACAGAAATATCAGTGCATGCTGAAAAGAAAGAAGCTTTAACTAGTGTTGCTCAGCTTTGTTGGCAAAAAATTCCAAATAAAGAGGACAATTTCTAGGATACTTCACACATTAGTTGGTCACCTAAGGTAGGAATAGGAGTGAAAGCTATATTTATAATGCAACTGAACACTACTATTATAGATGAAATAATTGCTGTCTGACATCTCTCTATAATTAACCTTTCTCATTATACTGTATACCCGTCTTAACCTCTCATCAACTACTGGGTTTTTTGCTGAAGTATGAGATATTACACTAATTTCTTCTAATATAAATAGGCCAAGAGATTCATTATTGCTGTTTATTATCATTATTCCTAATGATATGATATTAGCCATGGCATTTTACTGTATGTCTGCTCAAGTAGATTTGGATTTGCAGCAAGGTCCTGTTTAGACATTGAATGAACCCAACAGTCATGTTTAATAAGTCTTATGTTCTGTCAGAAAAAAAAGCAGCTTATTACTAATGAGGTGTATTATGTTATTTAATACCCAAATAAAACTCTATTTCTTGAGTATGCATGCCTGGGGCACAAATCTGACAAACACTTAGGGAAGCAAAATGCTGTCCAAAGAGACAGTGATTAATAAAGACCAGTTGTGGGGGGTCGTTTCCATCTTCTAAAATACTGGCTTTGCTATACTTATTTTTTGGAGTGAATCCAGTATGAGAAAACAGTGTAAGTATGCTAGGGAGAGCTTCAGGGAACCAAGGAATAATCACTGGGTGTCTGCATACTGGCTGAAATACCAATGTCTTACATGGCTCTGTTGCTGAAAACAAGAAGAAAGATTTGCCTAGTTACTACAGTTGTGCCTGGGCATCTTCAGTTTCTTTTGCTGGGGTTGAAGCACAAGTAAGAGTTATGTTGAACTAGTATTAGATTTTGCATTCCATTCATATAACATAGTGTGGAGCCAGGCCAACCTGACTTTTACTCAAAGAGAATTTATATCATTCAATTAGCACCACCTTTCACAATCTACACTGTGGAACAAAACACATAATTTCTTTCATTCTTTGCTGGGATACTAGTGTTGAAACCTAAAACCTGATATGTCTATACAAGGATCCTACTCAGCTTTCTCACACCTTGCACCCGTCACAGCTACAGAATAAATGGTACCTTTTACTAAGCCACAGTCACATAGTCTTCCCTTGCTTTCTTCTGCAGAAGTACAAGTTCCTGCATAAGAATGCCCTTATTGATTCAGAGACCCCAAGAATAATTAGGAATGGATGCCTAGGGAAGTGAGTTCTATGCACAGAAGATTCTCTCAGTAGCTTACTTCACCTTCCCTACTTCTACTCCATTTTATTTAAAACTCACTCAACACACCTTCCAGCTGTCCAGAAAATAGAGAAAAGCCCACACCACAGAGGAGTCAGCATATTTTGGGAGAAATACCCAGTTAGTATAATTATTGATTAATACTTATTTTCAGACTACTTCCATGTAAAAGCAAAAATTCCTGCAGAACTTAAAAGAAACAGATTTTTGTTATATATTCTGTAGCAGTTACCAAAAAATGGAGAGAAAAATGTTATAGCCTACCTTGAAATTATGTGAATATATAGAATTCTCTCCTATATAATTCCCCTACAGCAAATTCTATTTAAATTTGTACATGAAGGTTTGTGTGTTTTTCCTGTGTTTTCTAATTGCTTACAAACTATTCAAATATGATTAGTTATATGTTTAGTTATTCTGAATACAGATGTATTTTAAGTTTCTCCTTGAGATTGTCCTCTTTTTATTGAAAGAACATTTAATTTTAACATTTATTAACCTTCTTATCTGTAATCAGTAAGATGGCATTGAACCGATTTAAACATTTTTATTGATATGACAATAATTTCAACAATAAAATAGTTAAACCACACCCTAATTCTAAAATGTCTGGCATTCCATTTGGCCCAATGAAAAAGAAACACAGTAATTATGTTTTTGCAACACAATTGATGTATCCAAACATTAGACTTATTTAATAAACAATACATTGTCTTTAAGTATCTTTATATTGGAAAAAGAGGCTTAATACTCAAGAAAGGAAATACGGTGGTCCTTGATCCAGTCTGGTATTGCCCAAAAATAAGACGGAGATGACCCTTGGGCATGGGAAAGCAATCTGGACATCACACAAACTTCAGGGAAAGAGTAAAGAAGAGGTTGTAGTTATTTGGCTGCTTTGCATTGTTCCCAAATGAATGAATATTAATTGAGAAGTGTTGCTACACATTTTATGACACTCTGGGTACATGTTCTGAAATCCCACGAGGCCTTGTTTAAATACAAATTAATCCTAAACTACACTTAATTAGCAATGCTGTAGTTGATTTTGCTTTTTTGTTGTAAGAAAGAATATAATATCAGAGTTTTGCTGTTTTCAAATGTTAAAATATACGATGGAGGTGAAAAAGTGATTTCGTAGCTGAATGACTTCCTGGCAGGAGAGAATCTGACAGGATGGCATTTTACTAATTAAGAAGAGTGCTGGACTAACCAGATGGGAAAAATACATACTGAAACTTTTTTTTTATTTCATTACTTTTTTTTTTCCCCACAAGACAATGTAGAAATAATCAAGGACAATGAAGGGCATGCAAAGAAGAACTGATAAGTAAGGAAATTTGCTAGCATAAAATAAACCTACACCAATCAGATAGCAACCAAATAATCCTGCTTTAATCAGATAAAAAATTAAGAAAGAATCAGAAGCCACTGATGTGAGCAAGACATTTCTATGCTTCAGATCCATCTCTAACAGAAACATACAGTTTGACTTCTGGTAAGTCAGTCAGGACTAGATCTAGACAGACATTTTAGGTCCTAATCCCAAAATGATGCAGGCATCATTTTGATCCTCAAAAAGAAGTGGAGTTTATGAGATTTTCCACCTCCTTCAGAAAAAGAGGAGATAGCACAAACCACCCCACTGCTAGTGACAAAATCAGAAATTTGCTTTGAAAAATCCTAGAAATGATAAATACCTGTTGGAAGGCTTTTTTTAGCTACCTTAAGCTTAATAAAGTTACTGAGGAGTAAAAGAATAATGCAACAATGTAAAAAAGATGCCAAAATCAGAAAAGTCAAAATGGCAAGGCAGAAAAAAATGGTAATACATCTGTAGCAAGACAAAGGCAAAGGAAACAGAGATCTGCTAGTCAGTGGAGAAAGAGTATGATTAGAGATAGTATCAAAAAAGCTGATACCTTTTCTACTTTTCTTCACTAGAAGGGTCAACCTCAATCAGCTGGCTAAAATAATTCATATCAGAGGCAAGGAGACAGAATACAGTCTTAGATAAAATACTTTCAAACCAGATGAGCTGGAAGAAATTCCTCTCAGAATAGTTAGAGAACAGAATAAAGATGTTTTGGAGCCATTAGCAACAATCTTCAAGAACAGATGAGCTTCTCAAAGAAAGAAAAAGGACAGATGTCATGTTTGTCTTTAAGAGCAGAGAACAGAAGAAATCAGGAAATTACACACTGTTCTTTATTTTCATTCTGAAAAAAAATACTGGAGCAAATAATTGAACAAGTTTTCTTAAAAGCGTAAGTTTTTGTTCTGGCTTAAGGATATAAAACAGCCAGCATGTGTTTGTTGAAAACTACGGTGGAAAGACTCAGCTGGATCATATTGTCCAGTTTGTTCAGTATACCTTGTGGAAAATGTGGTTCAACTGAAGAATAATTAGAGATTTAGAAAAAAAATCTGTAAGAAAGAACAGAAGGTCCCTCGGGAGGCTGTGAAATCTTTATCACCAATATAGATCTTCAAAACAGGCAAACATATGTTCAAAATGGTTTAGGTAAAGCTGATGCTGCCTTTGGCAAGGATGGTATCTTCAGAGGGCTGTTCTAAGCACCAGTAAAGTAGAAAACCAAATGGTAAAACTGATTGTTAAAAGCAGCAAAGTGGGAATGACCTACTGCCTACCATACCATTAAATATGTAAATATTGTTAGAAGGAGACTGGAACACAAAGATTTTTTTTAGCCATGAGACTGGAGAACTGTAATCTCTGCTATCTGCACCAATCAATCCATGCAAAATCTAATATTCATCTCCTGGAGATGTGACTAGAAAGGATTGAACATTAGAGAGTATTACCCAGAGACAGCAGCTATGCTTAAAACATTGCTTTTCAGCAGGGTGCATTACTCTGTGCAGCAAAGTTATGTACCAGAGGCTGTAGCAGTCTCCATGAAGTGACTGGTACCATAACCCTAAATTCCTTTTGTGATTCTTGTCTTTAGCTACTCTACCATCTGTCAACAAATTAGTAGGCTGGACGATACAAGTGTATCAGGAGTTGGACTGATAGAACAGTACTTTGTCAGTCCATTACCTCTGAAGAATTTTTAGAAGAAATTTAAGATCACCTCTGTTAGTTCCAGGCCATTGTTTAGATCAAATATTGTAAAATAGGGGTTTAGAGACAGCTGCCAATTTGGTTGTACTTCAGAGTATGTATGGAAAGGTAAAGCCAAGTACTAGGGAAAGAGGGCCTCTCATACTTCATTTGCTTACTCCCAACTAACCTGACATCTATGACTTCTTCTTGGTTTTCTTCCTCATATTGAGAGTTGCCTTTCTTTGATGGTCTTTTTGCCTGACCTCCTTTTGCAATCTAAAATGCAGTTGATATTCACTGTTGCAGGGAATGATTTTTCAGTTCTGTCTAAAATTCTGCCATTTGAATTAATACATATGCAGTGTAATCAAGGAGCACTGGAAAGTATATGATGACACTATAGCAATGGTCAAGACCTGGTCAAATAAGACTATTTCCAAATGTCACAGAGGCAGAAAATAAGAGCAAAATGTCACTTGAAACATTTCATTCTAGATCCTTGGTGTGTATCTGCTGATGTAAACTGCTTACTAATACAGAGAAATTAATGTATAATAGCTTTTACAAGATTGTTTTGAGTTACCCCATTCTTATTCAGGTCTCCGATATAAGCCAAAATTCTCTTACATCTTTTGCTTCAGAAAGCCAACAATAAATGGATACAATGTTAGAAGAGCAGGTGTGTTTTCACTCGGAGGAAGCAGCTATAGATATGAAAATGTCTTAGCAGCTGGTGAATAAGAAGACTGAAGCTGTGCCAGACGAAGTAAGTGAGTGTGTGTGCATGTGTGTGTGTGTGTGTGTGCGCGTACGTGTGTTTTGCCACTAATTATGCAAAAAGGCCCAAACCCATTGATCATGTGTTTCTCTCCCTACTTCACCGGGAATAAATCTTGAAGTGTGACAGCTCTTTCAGGAAGTCGCAGTTATTACCAGTGATGCATTTTCTGTATTAGAACTGAAAACAACCAATGAATCATCCTTTTCTTTTTTTTCTTTATGCTTTGTACACATATTCCCGTTTACTGCATGGTAAGAAAAAATGTAATTTGAAAGAAGCTGGTCTGGACTTTTATTGTCATTTACTCCACTTCTCTTCACAGGCAATGAGGCTGTATTCAGCCAAGGATAGTGTCAAAACACGGTTAGCCACTACACAGCACATTGCTTCAAGCTTTCTTTTCTTAAAGTTGGGAAAGATTTACCATAAAATTCAGCAGGCACAGCTGCTGATTTATCTTTGGTGTATACGGACATCAAGAAATTTTAGTTAAAACTTGAGCAGCCTGACTGCTCAAATCTTTTTGGTTTACTTGGTTATAGAACTTCACTGCAATGATACATTTTAAGAGATTTATAGAAATGCTCATTTGAGCATCTTATTTTGTCTTGCCCACTCTAATTAGTCAAGTTTATGCCCACCAAACTCTCATAGGAAGACTAGGAGTAAAAATCAATAAAAGCACTTTGTAGAAGTCACAAAACCATCTTTTCATTTATAAAATGATTTTAAAGTTAACATGAGGAGTTGGAACAACTGTATCATAAGACAGAGATTAATAATTTCAAAATATTTTTTTGCTATGCAGATAAACAGAACTCTTTATTTATAACATATAATCAAATAATGTTGAAAGAAAAATATGGAAATGTATAACAATTCCATGCATCAGGGATATTTTAGATATGGTTTCACTTGCTCTATCTTGTAAAAATACTTAAGGAGGACTTGTGGTTTTGTTAAAAGATTAAACATGATCGAACCATTTTACTACCTGTTCCTATAAATTTTACTTTAGGAAGAAACCTGGGAAGTTTATTCCATTGTACAGTTTTAACTAGGACAACATTAACCGGTGTATATGGAGACAGAAACCCACTGCACTAAATAAACTGCATTAAATTGTTAGATGCTGCCTCCAGCTAAAGAATGGAAAAAAATATCTCTAACTACTACTCTTTGTGAGGCCTTTTTCTCAAGAGCTGTTTTCAATCCACCAATCAAGAAGGTCACCTTGCTGTGTATTTACATAGACATACCTTCTGTTAAGCTTTGTGAGCAGTTAGAATGATATTATGCAGTTGATCTGTTGGTCATCACAATTTAACTAGAAACATAGTCAAGCTATAAACAGCATCTTTGAGAAACCAGATAAACCTCACTGGTTATCTTTAATAAACCTGCTCAAAGGTTTTATATTTCAAATGGATATTTTAAAATAATAAGAAATAATTCTGAATGGATTTTCCAATATCTCTTGAAGCTTCTGCAATTGTAATGTTCCCTATCCTTCTAAAGAATCCTGCCTTTTACAGGAGATTGTTTAATGTAGAGAAATTCCTACACATTTGTATCAGCATGAAGTTATTAACATAAGAACATATGCTACATTGGTTCAGACCCATCTTTTCTTCAGCAGTGGCTAGAAATCAATGCTCTGGGAAGAATAAGCACAGGGTAAGCATATGTAATACTTCCTCAGTCTTCTCCCAGCTGCCTGCTCTTTTCAGGTCAGAGAACTTCCTGAGATTGATGCTGCCTGTCTCTTTAGTTTCCCTCAGTGAATCTCTCAAGTATTTACTTGTCCAACCTCCACTTGAAAACATCCAAAGTTTTCACATCCTGAACAGTTTTGACAAGAAGTTTCATAGGTATACTAATGCAGGTCCATTGAATTATTGACTTTGCATCAACACCTGTCTCTTCCTTTTCCCCAAACTTTGGAATTTTATGACACTACAGAAACAAAAATATTACCGTGGAACCTGTGATCTTGCTGAACAACATAGCTCCCCCTTTTGCAGAAGAGGAAAAGAGATTCCAGAAATGGAATGTGGTATTTCAAATACATCTTCCTTGACTTCTTGCAGTCTTCCTCCACACTGACAACCTGAATAGAGATTTGAGATCAAATAACATTCAATAAATAGTGCAAAGGCTCCATATATCAACTATTTTCTTACATTAGATACTGAATATAATGTAGTTCTATCTAAATCAGGTACCAAGATTTATGAAATTTTAAAAAGGAACAGAGGGAGAAGGCCTATGTAATGCAGTTGATATCAAAATATCACAGTTTTTCACATTGACAGATCTAAGGAATTAATGTTTATATGTTAAAGTTCCTGAATATTTGTTTCTGTGGCAAAAAGGCACTCATGCTAGAGAAAACAAATTTTCCAAGTTAAGTGTTTTACCTACATTGTTCTACAGAACTCAGTTTCACTATACAGTGGTTTGAGGGGGAAGGGGAAGAAAGACACAACTATGATAAAACTTGAACAGAACTCAAGGGTTTGCATAATTAAGTTTCTTTGGATCTTAACTAAGAATCAGTGCATTGGCTAGTCTTCTCAGAGAAGTATTGCACTCTCCATCTTTTACTCTCTGTATTTGTAACAGAGGTTATATTCTATATAGAGGAATAGCATTTGTCTTACAAAGCTGTTGCACTTTCTTTTGTTGTCATTATCATCACTGGCTTTTTCTTCACAATACAATAAAAAACATGTATTATATTTGGTACAACAGTTGCTCTGTATGTTAACTGTTCCCACGCATGCAGAATTGCCTGTTCATGCACTGTTCGCTTTTCATGAAGGCTAAATTTTTTCCAAGCTAATGAGCCTCCAGAACTCATTGACCTCAATTATGGAAATCAGGAACATTGCACTGGGTCCAAAGCCAGTTTGCAGGTTGTTTCTGCTAAAGTCTCTGTTTTAGAGAATGACAGTCTGCTTGCAGTTGCATTTAAGGAAGTTCTTCAGTTGGGTATTTCTCAGTGGAAGTTCCCAGCTAATATTAGTCATAAGCAGTACTGAAGTACAAAACCACATTTCATAATCCTGTTGACACTCCTCCTAGGCAACATAAAAATTTCCTGTACTCTTACCAAAGATGTGAGAAAACAAAATGTAAACCTTTGGTTCCTACACTTCGTAAAGACAATGAGTAAATTATATTTAAGAACTTCAGCATTTGGATGCATAGAAAAAGTATAAGGCACTATGTTTATGTTGCTTATATATTTGACCAATATCATTTAGTTAGTTTCTGGAACTCAGGCTTTATCTGTTACGACCTCTTGGCAAAATACATACAAGGGTTCCACAGGCTCATCAACTTTTGATGTTGGGGAAAAAAAAAATCAGCCTCTTCTTCCTTCATACTATAATATAACAACATTTGGTCTAAATTAAGCCACAATTCTCTTTTTCAGACCAGGAAAGGCATTTCAAGTTCAAAACACACTTTTTATAGTGTTAAAGCAACAACAACCGACTGCAAGAACAGAGAAACACCATAGAGTTGCAGACTCCTTCAGCACCCAGCACACTCCTTTGGGAACACAGTTTATAAGTTCTAGAAAAGGTTTAATATCTGACGTGAGCCACCTAGTGCCTGAAAGAATGGCTACATTAACAACTTGCAAGAAACATTTTAACCTCTTTCTGGTAGTAGCCAATTTGTATTTATAAGCTTATAGAGATGTATAAAGGAATCACATGAAACCTTCGATGAACTACAGCCTTTTGCCAGCTGCTGCAGCACCAGCCTCCCCTGAGAGCAGTCAGTTTCTTCCAAGATCTCAGCACAGTGTAACCAACACTGTTAACACACCAGTACTAAGTAAAATTCCTGTTAAAATACCATTTTGAAAGTAATGTCTAACAGCAAACTGCATAGAGATGATGTGATGTACTTAAATAGGCTGCTTGACCCACTCAGAGCAAATTTTAATTTTCACTATGAAAAAAGTATCAACTTGTTATTCCCCCTCCCTCCAAAATAAAGTTCCTAAGGGTAAGTAGTCAAAATATGACTTTCTCTGAGTCTAAAGACAAAGTGAAATAAAATAATAAAGACAGGAACTTCTTCACCACTACTCCTGAACTCTGGATAAGTGGTTTGCAACTGGTTTTAAGATTAGTAGATTCCTAAAATCCTAAATAATTTTTAAATACACTGATATATACTTGTTCTTTCCAGCTATTTTGTGAAGACTACAAATAGGAAGGCAATTCTGTCTTGACAATGACATAAAAGTGTGACATATTGGTGTGTGACAAAAATATAGAAATGGAATAGCTGTAGAGAAGGAAATACAGGGACAGACGAGGAGGAAGCAGAAAAACAAATAAAAAGAAAGCAAGATGAGGAAGAAAGGAAAAAACTAATTGACTGTAAAGCAGAAAGCACTCTAAAAGATCAAAATTGGAAATCGAGTTAGCTATGCAATAGAGGTTCTGTATTATTTTCATTGGTATTTTTCTTTTCTTCTATTTAACAATTTATTCAAATGTTGGAAGTCTCTAGGATTATCAAGATGGGTGATTGCAGAGCTTGTTACATACATCTTATTGTATTTGGGAGGAAATGTAAGGAAAGAAAACACTAAATAATGAAGATAGAGGAAAGACCACCTTCTCTCGTGCTTTACTGTGAAAGAATATTACTGATAAAGAACTAAAAGATTAATGCATGTGATTCCAAAAGTTATGTTTGTAATGGTTGTCACTTTTGCTTTGCTGAGTTTGAGACCTTCACAACAAATTTACATGAAGTCCATTTCCAGAATTTACAATTTTTTTCCCTGTAAAAACTAACATGCTATGATAGTGTTTCAGAGATGGCGTGTATGTTATGGCTCTATTTGAATTCAGGTAGCCATAAACTTAGTTGATACATGTTTAGCATCAGATAACACCCACTTGTACTTTTCTGCACATTATCCCTGTTTAAATATAGTGTCTGTTAAATTATATTTACATACATTGATCTGAATTTAAAAATCGCAGGTTTTATTTCAGTTACTGAGATACCCATTACAATTTTAAGAGCATAACTACTTGCCAAAACTGAATAAAAATTTAACATGTAGAAATGAAATTTAAAAAAAAAAAATCCTTTTTGCCCATCCGTGCTTTTTTTGTTTTTCAAGACCTGGTTGAATGAAACCTTAACTAGGATGTCTCCAACACTATCTCTGAAAGAGAAGATTTAATTCCCCTTTCTTGGAAATGTGTTAAAGAGCAAACCCTCTCTGAATCTTAATAGTTCATTAGAACCTCACCTGAAGTTACTAAAAGTGGCCAAACAGGAAGTATATTTATAGGCTTATTAAGCTATCTGCCTATGAGTCTCTTTAGCTTTAGCATAGGCCAAAATAGATTAAAAGAGTTGTTACATATCTGTCAGAAAAGGTAAATTACAATAGAAATAACCTCCAAAGGAGCACAGAGAACACCTGGCCACTTTTCCTGTGGCTATGTTTGAACTCAGTCCTCAGGTTTCCAAGTGCATGCACCCAGGGAAGGTAAGGTTGCAATAGCTGGAACAGAGATTCTGATCTGTGAGGGGCCAAAGGGGAAAGTTCTGCTCTAGCAGAAGAAACACGACAACCTGGCTGTGTGGATATGTTCACTGGGGTTCAGAGCCGGTCGAGATTAATTCAGAATCTGTAACGCTTCTCTGCCACTGGCTCTGTGACTATCCTGGGCAAGTATGTAAGAAACGCCTCAAGTTTTCCCATCAGCTCGCACCCCCATACACACCTTTAGGAAAAAAAGTTGTACTTATATATGTGACCTAAAGAGAGAAGGGCTTGTAGCAGTAGCAAAATTAAAACCGTATGTTTCCATTATAGTCTTACGTATAAAATTCACTGCCTGCATGAAATAAGTGCGGGGTGGGGGTAAATGCCAGTATAGTAGCCTAAAAAAAACACTTCAGACAGAAACTGCTCTGAGCATGAAAAGTACATTACAAATGTAAGTATTACAAATCACTCTGAAACACGGAAAGACAGAAATAGGGAAGGACTGTGGAAGTCAGGAGTGCCATGGATCCTGCCTGAGGCGGGTGCCTGGCTGCGGCCAGGCAGAGGAGGCACTGCGAGGCAGAGGAAAGCAGAAATACTCCCATCCTTGCGGAGAAGCCAGCTGGGCACTGCCGGGCGGCTCCGGCGGCCGCTGCCCTGCCTCGACCCGGCGGGCAGCGCCCCGTCACAGGGCGGGGAGAGGCACGGCAGGAAGTCGGTTCTGGTTCCTGGGTTAAGGCGCTCCGGCAGGAGCGAGCGCCTTGTGCCGGGAGCGGCCGCGGGCTCCGCGAGGCGCTCGTAAGTCTGAGTCGCTGTGGGAAGCGCTGCTCGCCGTCCCGCGGGGGGCGGCGGGCGCTCGGCCCCGGGCCGCAGTGCGGGCCGGGCGCTCCCGGGCTGCGCTCCCNGTCAAGCGGCCGTGGCCCGGGCGGCGATGGCAGGAGCAGGAAGAGGCGCTGGCTGTCCCCGCGGGCAGCGTCGTCGCGGCGGGGGGGGGGAACCCCCGCACTCTGGGAGTCACCGTCCCGCTCCCAGAGCGCTGAGGGGCGGCCCAGCTGTAGCGCTGGTGTGGCAGGAGGGGCTCCTGCCGTGTTCCCGACGGATCCCGCAGTTGGGCAGAGCAGGAATTGTGTCCACTAAGAAAAAATAAAGGGGAGGCGAGGGGGGGGGGAGAAATCGAAAGAAAGTGCACTGAGCTCCCATTCTCTCACAAATTATTACCTCAACAGGTTTCCAGTTCCTAAGATGATGATGGCAGTGTAACTTACAAAATATTTCCATGCAGAATTATGTAGAGGAGTACATGTTGCTGGATGGCACCTATGTTCTCATCTCTCATATGAACCTATGAGAGGTAGGCATATGTATTACGAATTAATATATATATGTACACATGATTAGCTAAAATCTTCTATTTTCAGAATTTAAGGTGTTTTCTGAGGCACTAAGAAAAGTCATATGCCTCTCTAGTGAGCTGTGGAGCTGAGATTACAGCAGCAATATGCTGCTAATCTTCATGTTGGAGCTTTTTTGGCATTTGACTCAGAATATTCATATTACTGATTCTTTTTTTCCCACCTACATCAGCAAAATGTTTCTAATTTGAGACAAGTATTTTAAGGTAATCTACAGGTTTTATTTGGTTTGTTTACTTAAAAGTGTGTCATACAACATTTACTATACCCAGTTGTTTTCCAGTGTTCAAATGTTTACCCAAATATGAATTTCTAGTTCTCATTGCCATAGCTCCAGCAACACAGCACTCATAGGTATTCACATTTTCAGGGTGAGCTCTGGAGCTAATCTCTTCCTCTAATGCTGTCCCTGTTAGAATAAATGCAGCAATTTGTATTGCTGCATCTCCACTGACTAGATATTGCTGTTAATGGTTGTCAAAGTCTTCAGGATCTAATGAACATCTAGAATGCCAGTTGCTAAAGATCAGGCTTGTCAGTTTTGGGCTGAATTATGTATGTATGGAATACAGCAACTAAAACACAGAATAACTAAGTCTGGTTAAAATAGGGGGATATTTGGGTTGGGGGTTGTTGGGAGGGGTTTTTTTCTTCCTGGTTGGATGTATGGAGAAGGGTAAATGACAAGGAACAGTTGGCAAATTCCCTGATAAATATTGATGCCTATGGAGGAGAAGCAGGAAAAGGAGCCAACTTTTCTAACTGCAAGGAGTTCTGGATATGAGATATATAACTTAAGAAGCAGTTATTTATTCCAGCAACAGGCAATCCAGGGTGTGACTATAGAGTAGTTTAATCCAATCTAAATCTAGACTTCAGCAGTCCTGCCCACGGCTAGTCTCATGTTCCCACTGCCTTCTTGTGCTGGTAGTAGTGCTCCAGCAGCCTTGCAGTGAGCTAGCTCCAGTTTTAATTTCGAAGTTGGTTTTTTTAGGGGGGTTGTTGTAGCTTTTTTGAGGAAGTAGGGAGCTACTTTGGCATACTCAGCTGTGTAGCATAGATGTGCTGATACTAGTACAAGTAAGTGGCAAAAATACATGGCCAGAGGTAGGGTGAGGTCCAAGTATCCTTCTCTGTGGCAGGACAGACTTACATCACTGTTACATAACTGTGACCTCATATTACAGTTTCAAAGGCAATGATGCTGCTGAACACAGGAGTTCTGTCTTGCCTTTTGCTGATGTTTTCTACTCCTGTGCAGGATTCCTTGTGTTATCATGCCATTTGAAGTGGTCTGTGGATCTGACCTGATTACTAATAATGCTCTGAGACAGTATGCAGGGACTCAAGATTATCAACTACTGCACTGGTGTTTAGAAAAACAAACAAAACCCATCAAGTCTAAACAAACGGAACTTTTATGTGAAACAACGTAGGTGTTTTACACGAAACTTACGAACTTGGATTTCATTAATGCTTGTTACATCAAAGGATCCCCAAATGATTCCAACTTTGCCACTATTAAAGGACAGCCATGCCAGAGTGGAGGCACAGTACAAACACACTATTAATCTAAAAATTGCAGGACAAAACAGTGCAATGTCTCTACAGTGGTCTGTTGTACCTTCTAGGAAAGTCAACCCACGTTTCTGTATTCAGGTCCTCGATAGGGAAAATATTCAAAAGCCAGAAAACATGAACAAAATCTTGAGGCTGCAATCCTCAGAATTTTGACCAGGGTCCAATACAAATTATCCTCATACCCTTCTTGCTTGGCTTGTCCTCATCTGACTGCACCACTTTCCTTAACAGTATCTCTGGTTTATGCATAATCCCAGAAGATAGTGAGAGATGGTAGTGGCAGTCCACACCATTTACTGTGAGATAACCTTGCTTTAAATACCAGGAGAGTTGAATTTTTTTTTTTCTTAATGCTGGTAGCTTGTTTTTTGTGTGGTTTTGGTTTTGTTTTGTTTTGTTTTTTGAGGCTTCACTAACTTATTCTCTACTGTGCTTATGATAAATTTTGATCTTAAAATTAATGTCATGTATTACTATAGAAGCAAAGGACCTGTGTTTGCAAAATTCTTGAAATTGGAGTCTGTGATGTTTACTAGTGTTCTAGTCTTATGTGTTGAAGTTCATGAGCTATAGTTTCAGGAGTTTTACTGAAGTTGTACACAATGTGTAAAAAGTTTATAATATTGTGTGAAAAGGTCCAAGTCTTGCTAATTCTTACTGGTTGGTATAGCTGATTTTTAGATAAAAGATGTTTTAATTCACCTGGTATTGTAGTTTGTGTTGCCATTTTCAAATATAGAATAGGATAGGTTTGTGTAACCTAATGTTATTGAGCTTTTGTCTTTCTGTTGCTTAATGCCAAAAGCTGAGTTTAGTTTTGTTTATTAATACTGTCTGTTATTTCACAACTATGTAAGCCTTAAACTTTTGGAGATCACATAAAATCAGGTAACTGGTGATCTGCACCAATTTTATATCTCAGTTCTAAACACATATATTTCCATATTCTGTACATTCAGAATTTGATCCAGAGTTAACCTGCCTTTGTTTGGCTTTTGTTTAAAACTATCCCTGGACATAAAATTAAGTGTTGAGATGAGCAGAGCTATAATTCAAGCTATTATGTGAGTTAATGGTCAAACACACTACACATATTACTTGAATATGATATTAGTACAAGTCATGCTATCTATGTTTTTAGTCACATACTTCTCTTTCTTAGCATTCTCTCTTTTTCCTTCTGATTACTTTTCAGGTCTGTTAACTCCACCATCTTTCCAGTGATGAAACAACATTGGGAATTATGGACAAAAACATTGGAGAGCAGCTTAACAAAGCTTATGAAGCCTATCGACAAGCATGCATGGATAGGGACCATGCTGTGAAAGAACTACAGCAAAAAGTATGTGTTGGGTTCAGAATTCTGTCTTTACAGCCGTCCTTCCCATGGTAGTACATGTAGATTTCAGTTTCACTTTAGCTATGTACACTTTAGTGCATCTGTTAAACTTGGAAATTGCCATTATGAAACCAGGCCAGTACACTGCAGATTAACTCATTAGGCTGTGAATTTAGTAGGTGGGTTCTGGGGTTTGACCTTGAATTAATTTTTTTTTTTTTTAATTTTTTTTTTATTTTAAAGGTGGGAAAAGTGTTGTCTGTTTTGGAGGATTAATGAAGTCTCCTAATGTAAACAGCAAAGATAGATAGATAGATAGATAGATAGAAAATTTACCTACCTTTTTGAAATTTAATTTGCATTCTTAAAAATTAATTTTTAAGTTATTAATGTAAATATCTTAAAAAAGAAACCACTTTTATGTTAATAGGAAGATAGGCCATATGAATTACTAGGTGTAAAGGTCAAAGACTAATATTTTAAGCACTGTGCAAGCTATTTAGGACAACAGTTTATGTTTTGCAATTTGAACAGCAAATGTACCTGAAAGGTGCTAGAATAAGTATTCCTTTTTTAAAAATAATAATCTATACAATTGTTTTGTAATTATGAAGTAACAGATTCTGAAGGCATTCTGACCACTAAGGAGCACATTTGAATTTTTACTTAGTCTATTGCAGAAACCATTAGTTCAGTCAAAACCCCTCCTGAACTTCTCATGAAGTAGGACAACATATTGCTAGGCTATCAGGGTTGGATTTGTCATAGTAGTTTTATCATGCATATTTTTCCCAGCAATGAAACCTCTGTTAAGGGAAGGGTTGAATGGTTTTGGTGCTACAGGACTTTCTGATACTTTGTAGAACTGGTAGGCTGGGACATTGTTCAGGGGCAGATGAACCATAGTCAGTGTCAAGTTATGGAAGCAGTTGTAGAATTAGGAGCAGGGAAGGGTCTGCTAGAGAATAATCTGATATCTGGGCTCAATCTTGCCATCTCCTTGCACAACAAAATAAACAATAAACTAGCCAAGGCATTGCAGAACGCAAGTCAGTCATGTGTGCAATCATCCACTGTGCAGTCTGCCTCTATTCATAGTCTTGCAGCAGTGCTGCTGTAAATCTGTAGAGATTTCTATACATAACAGGCACAAGTAGTGTGATTTTTGTGCTGAAATTGCAGCTAATTTAACAAAAGGCAAGATGTTTTGCATGTTAAGTTCTGTCTCATGTGATGAACAATTAACTATTTGAAGAAAAACTATTAAAGTTAGTACTGCTGAGTCATCTAACAGTACATGAAAGAAACGTCAGCCCAAGAAACAAGACATCAAGTACAAGATCAGATAGCCCATCTAAAGTCTGCAAGAAAACCAGAGAAGTGTGAGATCGTAAGTGTTAAGTGAACTAAATACTTGCAAGGTTTCGCTTTTCCTGGTTCACAAATTAAAAATTAAAGCCTTTGATAAAGGATCAGTTTAAATCTTTGCCCTAATCAAGCTTTCAAGAGATGAATTTTATGACTTCAAAAAAGAACAAAAGTATTTTTTCAAGAAGAATTGATACTGTAATTACATGGGGGGTTTTTTTGTTTGTGTTGTTTTGTTTTGTTTTTTAAAAAGTCCTGTCTTTTGAACGACCTTTGTACAGTGCTTTACTCTAGCAACTTCCTCTGTTCATTGTGTGGCCTCCACACACTGTTGGATTGTCCACCATGCTGTTGTTAACAGTTTACTACTTAAGTTACCGATAGGCCACTTGTTTTGCCAGTCTCTAGAGCTGGGAGCCATGTCAAGCACACAGAAGCCAGAGTCATCTCGGCCAGATGGTGTTTGATACAGATGGATGGTTGGTTGTCATGCAGATCTTCTAGTTGGTAACTTGTTGCTGCCATCTGACTCAAGGAATAATTTGTGCACACTGGCTGTCAAAAGCATCTTCTCTTCTGTCTGTTTTAGCTGTCATGTCTGTGCTCTGTACAGAAGTGTTGACAAGACATTGCTGTTGTACATTTTCAATTTGGTTCTCAGTGATTTTTCTGCTTCATGAGGTCTCTTCTAGCTGCTGGAGTGTACTGCTCTTTGATCACTTTTTTTTTTTTCCTTTTAATAAACTCTCATAGTACAACTACTACCTGGGCTTTTAAAATAAATTTTGCTTTTAGATTTTTTCCTGCCTGCTTTACGGACAAACACACTGGACAGAAGGAGGATATGGAATTTAAATGTGGCTGAGATTTGAGAATTAGATAGCAATATGGATAAACTATGAAAGACATGAGAATAATGCCTAGTCTTGTCCCAGGTGGTGACAGGTGGTGACCTGTTGAGTAATTGACACATTCTTAACTTCAGAAAAAATCAGTGCATTCCTGAGCATTTTCTTGTTGGGATTTTGCAAGTTTTCTTGCTTGTTTTTAGCACTGCTCTAACTTCAGCATTAGGCATGTGCTAATGAAAGAATAGTTTTGAATATTAGAATCTTCCTTCCACCTGGCCAGTTGTTCAATTAAAGGACTGTCTGGCAATATTTATACACTTTGGTGAAATATGAGCAGTATTATTAGAGACTGTATGGCCTGTTTATAGCAGGGGATGGAGTATAGGAGATACAGGATGGGACTGTTTACCTGCCTTCCTCCCCTGTCCCATTCATGTGGGTAGAAAAACAAGGCCACTACGTTCAAAGAAATGGACAAAACTGTTCATAGGCAGTCAAAATTATTTACCGAATATCTGTTGTATGGAATAAGCAATGGTGTTGTTTTGCTTTTAAAAATCTTTTTTAAAGCCTTTTTTTGTTTAATTTGTTAGCAAATATGGAGGAAGAAAATTACTCCTTTCTATAGTTAAACAAACTGACCAGCATTCTGAAGAATACTAAAATTTTAATTTTAAGACTGACTTAAGAATTCTAACTTAAAAGTTACCCTTTACCACTGCCATGGCTGAAACAGTTACTAAAACTCAGGATTTATTTCCTATAATATCTTTTCTAATCAGTGCAGTCGAAAAATATGGACTTGCCAAAGGTTTTCATGCAGAGGACCACAACTACACTTCTCTTTAAAAATCAGAGCTGCTTTTTATATGCCAAGTAGGAGACCCCTAGTCAAAACAGTATAAGATTAATGCTAATTATATTGTATTTGCAGACAGAAAACTACATGCAGCAAATACGTGAACAGCAGGAAAAGATAGAGCTTCAAAACAGCATTATTGCAAAACTGAAATCACAGTTGGCTGCTCTGAATGCTAATAGAGGTATGTACTCCAGTTTGCACGTTATTGCTTTTTATGCTGTGTTGCTCTGATGAATAGTTCTGACTTTGTTTCTTCAGTTTTTACAATATACATATCTCAAATGAGTATCATACTTTTCTGTGAAAGTGAGAGTTAACACAAATGTGCCGTTTCAAGATCTATTTATAAAATGCAACACTTCTGGGGTCTCTCTTTATCCTCAAGAAATGGTGAGATTTTCTTTAGAGGTAGAACCTGCTTACAGTGAAGCCAATAAAAGTTAACGAAAATATGGGTTCGAATCATTGACTAGAATTATAAAAATACTTTATGTTTTAATTTTACACTTACCTGTTAATAAGTTTATCTCAGGTTCTTCTAGATGCGAGTGCTATGATTATATGTCTTTTATGTTAGATGACTCTTGTGATGCTAATCTTATTGAATAACCAGATTTTATAAGCAGGTAATTCTCTTTCAAATCAAATAGTCATTGATGGATAATTTTTCACTGTTTGACTGTATTACACAAATAAGAGAAAAGAGTCAAAGTAACCATGTGTTAATCTGCCATGCTCATTAAATATTTATTCACACTAGCCTAACACTCCTGGTTTTCATAAATACTAGCAAAGTGGCTGACTTTTATTTTAGGAGTACATGTACATCCTTTATTGCTGATTTAGTCTTGCATTGTCTCCAAGCACTGAATTTGCCTTCTCTTGCTTGTTTAATATGAAGGCTTGCTCAAAGAAAATAAAGGAGTTAATACAAGTAAGTCTAGCTTCATTTAATTTTGCTTGTACTTATAAACTGGCTGTGAAAAATGTAGTGATAGTCACCTTTTTTTTTTTCAATTTCAGGTAGTGCACATCCCTACATTCTGATGCATGAAGACATTGAAACATTCAACTTACCTTTCAGCCAGCTCTCTGAAAAACTGAGCATAGCAAAGCAAAGAGAAAAACTCTTAAAGGTACGGTCACCTGCAGTATATTTAACGTAAGTTCACATTTATGTTGTGATTATGCTAGGAGACTCTAAGAAGTAAGTGAGATTTTTACTGGTTCCTTTGAGCTACACTTGAAGTGCATGAATGTTGTGATGCTGCAGTCTGTTTAGGTGAACTGAGCATCTACCTTTGATTCTTCCCAGTGAAATCTTGGTTTGGCCATCACACTCCCTGGAATAGTTTTGATCATAAAGTAGGAACTTACTTGCTTATTTATTTCTTAATTTGCCAAAATCAATGGTCAGAAAAGGGCTTTTTCTTTCTTACAAGATCTTTTCATGTTGTAATCAGTCTTTGTATTTTTGCAATAAATGGAGAGTCTGCACTCAAAAAGTGCTGGAATGGAAAGTGAAGCATCCATTGCTCTGGATGTGCTGCTGATTTGTTTGGGTTTTCAAAATAGCCTCTCCTTACTGAAATAACACTGAGATTTTTACTGCAGACTATTGAGAGTAACAGGAATAAGAGTAAAGCAATAGTGCAGAATATGACTTCAATGGATTTTACATATTAAGAAAAGGCAGTGACAGAGATGACAAAGTTGCATTATTCTATCATCTATCCTATCATGTCGTGTTTTTTGAGAACAGTCTTGTAACATAAAATCTCTTATCTTTGAATCTGAATCTCCATAGCTCCCTAGCAGAGCCCCTGTAAGGGTTGTAAATAGACACTTGTGTGAAATCAGGAATTATATTTAAAAAGAACCTATTTCAGGATTTATTTCCTAAACCTAAGCTACATATTAATTATGCTAAATTCAGAGAAATGCATTTTTTATCAGAAATGTTAGTTGAAAAGTAATTTCACTGGATTGCTGATGCTTGCTTAATTATTCTGAAGGAATCTCATTTGAGACTAAGCCTTTGCAAACATTTTAAATGTACTGTTAGAAAATATTTATATATACACTCCTTTTCTATTTAAAAAAGTCTCTATATAATTTTTTCTGCACTAGAATCTGTAATCACAAGATGTCATTTCTTTCTAATCTTTAAATTTATTTGGTTTAGAACACATCTGAAGGGTTAATTCTTTGATGGAGCATTGCATATTTTTGCATTTCACTGTCTTGTGTTGGGTAAAAATTATGCCTTAAGCTTGCACATGAAGACCTGATCAAGTCTAATATTTCATACTCTTGTTTCTGAACACTTGCTAAAGAACAGTAGTTTTAAGTAACTTAGTTGTATAATGAGTAGGGAAAAGGAGAAGCTGTGTTACCTACTTTTCTCATGGGCAAACACTGAGATTATAGGCAGTGCATGAGAAGCTGGAATCGTTATTTCAGGAGCTATTTTCTTAACGGAATGTACATTATTTGTCTTTATCTGCATATTTTTGTGCGTAGTCACTTACTGCAGCTACCTCTCAGCAAGAGGTATTTCATCTGGATTTTTGTCCTTCTGTGCCATGAACAGAAATACTACTGATATAACTCCATGCAGAATCAACTAGACAGTCTGTCTGCATTTAAACCCAGGCACAGTGCTATATAAATAAGGTCTTCTGAGAGGGGATGTGTAGGGATTTGAACCCATGCAAAGTTGGGTTGACCCAGCCTACTCTATGTTCCATTCGGGGGAATGTAGTAGCTCTCTTACTCTGTGTTGAGAGCATGGAGCTTGAGGAAAAATGTTGACTGGGCAAAAGCTGGCTTCTGCAGAGGCACATGGATATCTTTGCACCATCCTTCTGATGCAAGGAGTCTAATGTTTTATATTGTGTCTAGTAAACTTGCACTAATCTGGCAAAAGGATACAAAGTTGTCCAGATAGGACAGCAGAGGCACACACGCTTCTATTAGCTCTGCCTGTGTCTTGGCCGTGGATTCGTGAACTGGCTACAAGTTAAGATACACAGCAGTCTTTCTACACAAGCTCTCATTTTATTGAATAAACTCAGGGAAGAAGAACCATATAACCCCAACTTCCTGTTGAAGATGATGGAAAATTAATTGTATTGTGTTAAATGCTTTATATGCCTTTGTGGCAGCTGCCAATTTTTGTACTTCTTAAGTGTAGAACTTTTGATGTATGATGGATAAACTCCATGGAATGAATGTGTGAAACAAGTTGGGGAAAACCCAAGAGTTCCCATTTCTCTGTCTTTCTCAATAAATGAAGTAAAAGTAAAAAAAATCCACAAAATAGGTAGTCAGCCAGTGGAACTTCATGCTTCAAGGGAAAATTGGACAACTTCATGCGCAAAAAATTTGTTGAGAGTTAGTGAATACATAGAAACTATTACTAGGAAGATCTGGGAATTTATTGAAGGGTGTATCCTGAATATCTCCTGTTTTCTTGTACTTTTTTTCCCCTAGACGTCATATTTTGACATCTGTTAGGTCAAAAATCCATCATCCTTTTGAGACCCTGGCTAGACTTTATTAAGCAGGAAGAATTTGGATCCAGTTACTCTCTCAAAGCCAAAGCTGCCCAGCAAACAGAAAACCTTAGAGATGAGACAATGTCAAGCTTCTACTTTTTAGAACGGTCAGACATCAGAATTCTTATAAACTCAATAAAACATGAAGCTGAAGTCAACACCTGTGACAAGACAACATGCTCATGATCACATTTTCCTGGTTCGAGAATTTCAGTGTTAAACACTGTGTGGAATTTGTTCATCAGAGTGTTTTGTGCCATGAAAAAGAGGAGGAAATGTGTGTCAGGAATGAGTGGTGCATATGTTATGAAAAATTGTTCATCCTGCAATAATTGTTTAGGTCTTCTTTTTCGTGCAGGACATAAACAGAGGAATGGGAGATGTATGGTTGTCATCTTTATGCTCTAAATTACGGTCCTAAAATGACTTACATAACTAAGAGCAGCTACTGCAGCAGTCTTGCAGATGTTCCAGCCAATACCAGCTTCTCTGGTGTCACTTTGTTTCCTATCTTTAATGGAAAGAAAGGTGTACTTGATTTTATGCTTTCTGATAGTTTTATACATTTAGCTGTTGTTTGCTGCTGGTATGATGTATGCAGTAGAATTAGGCCATGCTGTGAAACGTAAAAAAATTCTGGTATCAGTAGCCTTTTCTCTTATTGCTTCATCTGTTTAATCTATCTATACCCAATAATAGAGAAGAGTTTGTGGATAAATTGTTAAAAGTTACACGTAATATTCCTTAAGACCACTTACAGTTCACATCAGTTGAATAGTGGTTTTCCTTGAAACCATATGACCATTTGTTTGTTCTGGGAAGCCACTGTAACAGGCCATTATAGCACACTTCAGGGAAAAATAAAAGGACCTGCCTTTATTGCAGGACTGGTGACTGAGTGGTTGTGAAGCAGCTCTGCTGGAAAGGAGCTGGGATCTTGTTAAACAGCAAGCTGAGTGTGAGCCAGCAGCATATCCTGACATAAAGGAGGGCAACAGCTTCCTGGGTTATATTAACAGAAGCACAGTTAACATACCCAGGGAAGTGAGTATCTCCCTCTATTCAGCATTCACTGGACTGCATCTAGAATACTACATCCAGTTTGAGGACCTCCAGTACCGCAAAGACATGGACAAACTAGAGTTCAGTAGAGGCTCCATTGGGATAACTGGGGGCTTGAGTACATATCCCATGAGAAGAGGCTGTAGAAACTGAACTTGGCCAGCCTGGAGAAGAGACGGCTTCAGGGGAAGTGAATAGTTTTCCAATACCTACATCAAGGTTGCAGGCAGATGGAGCCAGGCTCTTAAGGATAGTACATGGAAAGAGGATAAGAGACAATGGGTAATTGAGAAAATAAAGGTTCAGACTGGACATAGGGGGAAATATTTCACCATGAGGACAGCCAGACATTGGAAAAGGTTGCCCAGAGAGGTTGTGCAGTCTCCATCTTTGGGGAATTCAAGACAAAACTGAGCAACCTGATCAAATATTGTAGCTGACCCTGATTTGGTTAGAAGCTAGAGAAACCTCGAGGTCCCTTCCAAGTTCAATTATCCTCTGATCCTATAAAGCCTCTCCAAAAGAAAATACACAGATCTGTTCATAATACATATGTAACTACTTTGCTGACAGCTAGTACCAGAATGCTTAAAAGATTTAATGTGTTGCAAAGTGCTTAACTGAGCAGATATGACCTGGGTGACATACTTATAAAGTTTATAAAACTTATGAAGTTTATAAAGCTTTATAAACTTCAGGCAGTTTGTAAGTGTTACCATATCACTGCAAATGACCAAACTCAGTATTGGAAACTGTAAGATCATCAAGCTATAAACAGTTGTATAATTGAAAGATCCCGAAAAGTTTCTCCAGTGCTTTTCCTGGTATCCTGATGGGGCACAAGAATGATTTCCAGCAGTAGGTACTGATATGTCCTCATTGCAACATGTTGCAATGGTTCTTCTCATGTGGCTTTTCTCCCGGCATACTTAAATCTTGTCCTCACTTCCTGCAGGAGATACAGGAGAAATGGAAGAGAACTACTGGCCATTGCTGCAGTGGTTCCAGTTATCCAAAGGCTTTTGAAAGCCCACATAAGAATTGGAGCTGGAACATAAATTATGCTGTATCACATGCTCAGTGAAAGAGTTCTTTTACTGTCCTTAAGATACAGTTGTTCTTCAAGGGCATTATCTTTTATGAAAGCTTTTTCCTACATGTTTGGATTTTCCATTAATGTCAAAAGAAAATTCAGGAGAAACTGTGTCCCCTGGCTTTTTTTAAATGAGAAATGGAATTTGACCTGCCAGAAATGCAAAGCATGGAAGAAAGGCTAGGATTAAGGAGTTTTGCTGTGATAACATGCCATTTTTAGGCAATGTTTTGAAGTCATTGAGCAGAAGAGGCTTCATCTAGATCCTCTGAGATACCACCCAAGTCTGGAATTTCATTGAAGCTCTTACTGTAGATTTACTATTCAAAGTCACAATTGAGACTAAAAACCAATGCTTCAAAGCTATTTTTCTGCAGGTTTTTGTTTGTGGTTTGTTGTTTTTTTTTTTAATCTAGCTAGTATTACCTTTTGAGGCTAAACACTTGTGTCAGCTACACGTACACACATCCATGCTTAACCAGCTGGTGTCTTAGTGAATCCGCTCTGGACCCATCTCTGCATGATTGTCATTGTCAAGTAGAGTAGCCCTACCTTACCTACCTAACCTCCAAATGGAAAACCTCACCCTATTTAGGTTCCATTTTAAAATAAAACATGGTCTTGAAAAAGCACTTAGCTGCTTCTTTCCTCTTAACCTTACCCTACCTGCTTACAGAATACCTCACTGCGAGAGTACTTCTGGGTGCACATCTCTCACAGAGACAATCATGGGGCTTCAGGACACTTTTTGTGACACTTGATACAGCTCAAAATTAGTGTTTCTGTAGATTTCATAAACTGACAACTATAAGGTTTTCATAGCAGCAGTTTTTAACTGTTGGTTTTTCCTGAAAATTTTTGCAAGTACTATCTTTGAGCATATTAAAAAAATTTTTTGTTATTCTACCAAAAAACCCACATACATACATAAAAATTCCATTAATTACTAGATGGATCATTAAAGTGAGATCAGCCAGTGCTTTCTATTTCACAAATCTTCATAGGATTGAAATATTTGCAATACAGTCCTTGTGGAGGATGAGAGGCTGGAGAGCAACCCTGTGGAAAGAGATCTGAGATTTGGGTTGATGGCAAGTTGATAAGAGTCAACAATATGCTCTGACAGCCAAAAGGTCAAGCTGGTCCTGGGGTTCATCAGGCAAAGCGTCGCCAGCTGGTCAAGGGAGGTGGTTGTCCTGCTCTGCTCTGCACAGGTGTGACCTCACTTCAAGCACTGTGGTGAGCTTTGGGTGCCACAAAACAAAAAGGACATCAAACTATCAGAATGTGTCCAGAGGAGGGTGACCAAGATGGTGAAAGGTTTAAAGGGCAAGACTTATGAAGAGCAGCCGATGTCACTTGTTTGTTGAAAAGAGGACCTGAGGAGTGACCTCACTCCAGTCTACAACTTCCTCAATGGGAGCAGCAGATGGGAAGGTGCTGATCTCCTCTCTCTGGTGACCAGTAATAGGACACGAGGAAATGGAATGAAGTTACATCAGAGGAAGTTGATGTTGGACATTAGGAAAAGGTTCTTCACTGAGAGGACTGTTGATTGCTGGAACAGGCTCTCTATGGAAGCCAGTCATGGCACCAAGCCTGTCAGACAGAATTCAAAGAGTGTCTGGACAACAATCTTAGTCATATGATTTAGTTTTAGGTAGTCCTGCAAGGAGTAGGGAGTTGGGCTTGATCCATATGGGTCCCTTCCAATTTGAGATATTCTGTGATTCTATTATTGAGTTCTTGGCTTTGCTCAAAAATTAAGGTAGCTGCAGAATTATCACCGTCTTCAAAATGGTTAAAGATTGACATTCAGGAAATATTATTCTGTGTATTGTACATGCAAAATATATAAAATATTAATGTAAATTATACAGTAATTGAACCAAGTGTCTTTGTTTTTTATGAACACTAATATGACTTTCAGAAATCCAGAAGATACAGTTGCTTTGAATAATCATATATGATATGTTACATCTATGTGTAGTGGTAGAAGGTTTTTACTATCAGTTTAAAAGTAATAATGTAATAAATAAGACTGACCCTTACTTATGTTGCAAAGCCTTAATTTAGCTTATTCCAGACTGCTGAATAGTGATAGTCCACAACTCTCAGTTCTATTAATTGTACTGATGTTTCTAAAATTATTTTTTAGGAACAGTTAGAAAATGAAAGCATGAAATTGAAGCAACTTGAGGACAAAAGCAATCAAAAGGAAAGGAAGCTTTTATCTGTTATTTCCAACCAAGAAGATAAAATAAGAAATCTGAAAAGCAAATTGAAAGAATTAAATGAAGCACAAAAGAGTATACAGATGCCAATGTATAAAGGGGAGGTAAGATAAGAAACCAAGTAGAGATAAAATGAAAAAGACAAAACATTTGTAAATTATTACTTCTTTCAAACATGAAATGTTTGGAATTTATACTAATTATTCTAATAAGCATATTTTAAATTTCAGCATTGTATAATTACTAGGAAATTGTCCAAGTGTATAAAGCACACAGGGAATACATATTAATTGATTTGTATGTTAATTATTTTATGTTATGTCTTTAAAATGTTCATATTTGTGAAAACTCCAGGTAATAATTTCTGGTTCATAAATTTCAGTTGGAAGTTTTCACCAAAACTGAGTTGATTTTTTTCATTTTTATGCCACCCTATTTTTGTTACCAGATAGCATCCAGAGTGCTATTTTGTCCTTGTGGGATAGCTAGAGTGCAGTCATTGATGTGAATCTAACCATGTATACATATTTTAGCTAGCTAATTTAAAGTGAACACAGGTAAGGGTGGGAGCACAGCAACACATAAGTTGTTGCTATTAGACTTCCCAAGCATTGCTTAACTAACTATGGCAAGCACTTGTTAAACATGTTACTAAGTATAAGGCAGCTCAAGTGTGTCTACAGGAGCTGCACTTGCCCTTCAGTGCAAGGTAAGACACACCTGTAGGCTATGGTTCTGTGGTTATAAGCAATGTATCAGCTTATACAGATTTCTAAGCTTATACAGTGTAGAAGTCAGCTGATTTGTCAGGTGTGATCAAATTCGTGTCTGATTTGGAGCACATATGAACTACCCAGACCATCTGGTAATGTAGCTCTAGTGGAACTGCAACTTAATGACTGATTATTACAAAAACTTTCCTTAATGCCTGGCAGATTTAAAACTATGTAATACTGGAGTGAACCACACGGTGGTAGTCAAAGTTAATAACTTATTTAAAAACCTGCTAGAACTCCTGACATATTAGCTTGTGATGTGTTCATTGAAAATTTCAGTGAATAAATTGATTTTTAAGAGCTAAAATAGCTGGACAACTCACTAACAAGCTTGTACAAAATACCCAATCTTACCTTATACATGATTGAAAAAGAATTACAGTTGTGCAATATTCTTAGGATCAGTTCCCTTTCAAGAGAGTATGAGCAGAGGAATGCCACACTGATTAACCTAAAAATTGTTAAACTAAAAATAGGTATTTCACACAAACATTAAAAAACTGGTTTTGTCATTTTGTGAATGTTTTGATAGTTTCCAGCAGGGCTTAGGTGAAAGACCCCATGACATTTTTATTGAAATCAAGGTGAAGCGCAAAATTAATTGTGCTAACATGTGCTCAATATTTTCATATTTTACTTCAAGGTGAAAAGTAAAAAAGTTGTTCCAGATAAGCCTGAATTATCTCTAGGGATCTCTGGTATTTCACCTATGCCTGAAAGGTAAATACTTTTGCAGCATTTTTTAAATTTGATTTTTTCTTTTATGTCATTAAATAAGGCCCTCTTTTCTACACAGTACCTTAACAAATGGATGGGGAGAAGTGGGGAGGGGGGAGCATCAGAGGTCAAAGAGCTCATGGGGGAAGGTAATAAAGCCAGCAACTCTGTGTAATCATAGCTGGGGTTTTACAAGTATGTAGGGATAAGTTTGGAGGAAGAAAAATAGCCACTTGGTTCAGCAGGAGGTTAAACTCTGGAAATCAGCAGTGGATGTTAATGCTAGAGTTTGGATAAGCATTAACTCCCTTGCACTAACTCTCTTCAGGACAGGAATGTACAGCCTTAATGGATTAACTGATGGAAGGAACAGGAACAGGATAGTCTGATAGTCAGTATGAAGAAATAATTCTTGGCCTGATCCATCCTAAATGAGAGAGTTTGAAACTAGGTTTATCTGTAAGGTGAAGCCAGTTAGCCCCTGCTATGACCAAGGGACCGAAGGCAGTAAATTTCCTCAGCAAGTATTCCCTCTTCTGTGAGTGATTTTGGAAGAATATTGACCAAAGTCTTAGGTTTGCATTTTTCATAGGATGGGCAGTAATACCACTTTTAACAATTTTACTGAGGTCAAGTAGAAGATTCTGTAAGGTGAGGTTAGGGGAATGTTAAGGGAAAGTATGGTAAATTCTTGTTGTCTTGTTCTCTTGCCCCAACATTCTCTTGACCACTCCCAGACATAGGCTAGGTGAAGTGCATGGATCTTTAGTCTGACTCACTACTCTTTTAGAATAAGAAGGAGAGGAAATAAGACTGTGATATGAGAAAGACTTGTTTGTCTTTATTGATTTATATCTAAAAAATGAAAAACCTTTACCTGTCTTCTGTCTCCCTGCTCTCAAATAGCTCCCTTACTTTACTGTTTTCTTGGAAAGAGGTATGTGGCTGGTAAGATTACTGGTAATCTTACACTAGTAAGAATATAGTATCACAAATGTCTAGCAAATTAAGATTGCTTCATCTAATACTATGTATAATTTAAAGCTCTGATTAGAAACTCAAGTCTTTTATAATTTGTTATATATTAAAACCTCTGAAAAAATGTCAGAATGTGAACATTAAAAGTAGCAACTTTAACTCCTTCTGCCGATCTTTTTTCAAAAGAGATACAAATAGACATTTGTAAGACATTCTTTTCAAAAAGAGAAGCACAGCAGAAGTAGGAACACAGCCTGATTGCTGAATAAGCAATAAATAAGGAAAACAATTCAATGGATTAAAGCAAAATCCCTTTTGAGGTCTTTTGATGCAAAGATGCAAAAGAGAACACAAACTGAACTTCACTTTTTCTTCCTTGAAGTTAATTTTATAAAATTCATTATGTTTTGCTTAGAAATATGAATTACTTAGCAAGTTTATAAAAATTTCACTATGGAATTTTATGGATGCATCAATAACTGATTAAGATAATGCCTTTGGGCAAATAAATTCACACCAGTGTGAACTATTTTTACAATTCTCAGTGCAGATAACTAAATATCAGATGCTCATATGATACTCTCAAAAAGATATAATAAAATAAATCCCTCAAAATAAAAGGAAAATTCATATGATATTGTATAAAACAGAGAGGGAATGATTTCACAAGCCCCTCTCCAAAATAACAAGGTAGATAGAAATGGAAAGAACAAATGCTTATGTTTTCCTTCTTCTGCAAAATATGAAGTGGACAGACAACAACAGAAAACAATGTTCATAGTGGCAGAATCTTATTTTCCCAAGAATGAGATGGAAACAGTACCCATGGGAAAAATAAACTGTTCCACAAAATACCTGAGGGAACTGAAAGAGAGGCTGGATTTCTGGGGCAGTCCTTGCAGAGTCAGTTCTTAAGTTCAAATATTCGTGCGTATGATATGACTAAACTCTTTGATAACATTTTCTTTTCCTTTTTCTGCTTGCTTTTATGAGGAGAATAAAAATGTATATGCGTATGTTGAGGAACAAGATCTCCAAGAAAAGTAGCTTATATTATTGCTTTTCTCTGGTTTCTAGGTGTGACTAGATTAAAGGTCACAACAAGCTGAATTGGTTGACTCTTTAATTTACAATTTTGATCTTCCAGAGAGAATCTGGAGACTATTTTCCAGGACATGAAAGAAGAGTGTCATCGAATATGTATGCTAGCCAAAGAACAAACAGACCAACTGATTAAATTTAAGATAAAGCCAGAACCTGAAACTGGTAATATCATACTTAAGCTCTTATTGTGATTCAACTGTTTGAAAGCTTTGCTTTATATTTGAAAATACTGCAAATTACACATACATAGAAGTACTTCCACTGTTTACCATCTGCCTTTTTCAAGTCTGTTCACATGGTGCTCAGTATTTCACCAAGAAAAAGCACCGCCAGTTTTGGCATTCTATGACGAATGCTCCAAATCACATGCTATAAAAGACAGTCATCACATCAATGGCTCTTGTAATTGTTTTGTCCCTTGGAGTGAGAGGCAGGCACTTACTACATGTGATATCCCATCATACTGTGTGAATGACAGCACTTGCTTGCTTTTAATTTAGCTGTCAGTTCAAAAGATGTCTGCTATGAATGTCTCTGGCCCCATATCTGTTAGAGGAAAACTGCTGGACTGAGGAAGTCAGAAAACTTGTTTTCTAGACTTCCTTGTGCAGACTTTTGAATACTGTTTTGTTATATGGGACAAGAGCTTAATCCAACGTTTCCTGAAAACAAAAGAAAGGCTTGATTTTTGTTGCAGCTGTAAGAGATCCTGGATATCCAGTTCTCCTAATGCTTAAGTTTAATATAATGTAAGCTACTGTGGATATTCTCTACTAGCTTTTCGAATAGTAGGATCAGACTCTTAAGTGATTTCAATAAACACCTGCCAAACTCACACAGTTGATGCAAAATATGCTGATATCAGCACTTCCTTTTAATTTAGGTGATCCATTAGTGAAGTTTTGTTAAATGAAGTGCTAACATGTATCTTGTGGCTTCAAATTCCTATGTCTGAACTGTATTGTTATATACATTAATAACTTTCTTATTTGGGGGTGGAAATTTTGGAGGATGTGTGTTTGGCAATTTACTTCAGAATGGTTTTGGTTTCCCTAAAGAAGTGCCTAACTCAATGGTGTGAAAAGCTATACATGATATATATATCATGTATATATATATATTTGATTTCTGTTACTTCTGTGTTCCACTTTACTGCAATATCTGAGTGATGTCAGAAAGATTCTGTACAATCAATGTGTACTGAATTTATTCTCTCACCTGATTAGGATTAACCATGTACATTATTATCATTTTTGTTTAAAAAATGCTGAAAATGAAGGGGGAATTCTTAAAACAAGTGAAAATATGGTCCCATTTCTGAATAGATATTCAGTTTAAATATTTAACTAATTTGGAAACCAGTGGGAGGTTGGTACCTGAATACCTTCTAAAATCGTGCTCATGGTGCCTAGCATGTTCTTGGCACTGTGTGAAATGGTTTGGGTTCCAGCTTCTATTTCTGCCAGAACACTTCAGTAAATATATGCAAGTATGTGTTAAGAGTATGGGCCAACATAATTTTCAATAAAATGAAAATGTTTATAGCCATAAATCAAACAGAAATAGAATTACTAGAACATAATTATTTCCTTTTATTCTGTTCTGATGGTTTTTGTGTCAGAGCTCATGTTTGCGAAAGAGAATTCTATCTGATTTTAAAGAGAAAAAAGTAACAGTTAAAAAAGCCAAGAAGGAAGATCAAAAACCCCTCAGGAAAAATACCCTCAACACTACATCTTTAATAACTGTACTTCAATGGACTATTTAATGTTTTCTTCATTCTTTCTTCACAGAAATACAGTTTTCCATGCCGATACAGTGTACTGATAAAACTGATGAACAAGCAGAAGAGCTTTTTAAGCCTCGGGTTATAAAGGATATAAATAGAGGTGCATCATGCATCACATCTATCACACCAAGAGGAGTGGGCCAAGATGAGGACAACAACTCTGTAGAATCACTTTCTAAATTTAATGTCAAGTTTCCACCTACAGACAATGACTCTGCTTTCTTGCAGAGCACTCAGGAAAAACCAACAGTTTCTTGTACCGGTATAGCTGAAAACATGCTTCAAGATCATCATTTTAACCTCGAGCACAGAGACCGTGCTGCTAACCTCAGTAAATTGGAACCTAACTCATTTGAAGCTCATGGCATTGATCTCATGACCTCAGCTTTACAAAGCTTAACTACTGTTGACAAAACAAACCCCTCAGATCATGCAAACGTTCCTATAGAAAATATCCATGACAAACCATGTTTAAAAACAACAGACAGTGGTTTTACATTTGTACCTAAGCACACAAACCAGGGTGTACCTGAAGCAATTTTTTCTTTAGAAGCTGCTGGAACAACCGTCAGAGGTCCTCATCAGGTATCTATCTATAAATAGTGGACATTTAAAAAAATGGTAATGACTCGGACATACACTTTGCAAAAAGCTTCGAGGCAGGATTAATATATTCTACATTCATCAGTTTTTTTAAGACAATATCTCTTGTCAGTTCTTCTTCCTAATACTGGTATATGTATACAAGTCACTTTTCCAGTGAAAGGGCAGGAAATTAAGCAGACACAGGCACTGGATGCTTGTACAAATTTCAGTTCATCTCGATATTAATTGCTTCTATATCTGTTTCAAAGCTGTCATTAATCCTAAGTTGCCCCTTAGATTGCTTTCCTTCTACCCTTGATCTCAGTTGAATAGGGCACAAATTTGTTTTAATTGTTTTTCATGTACAGCAGAAAATATGAAAAATGGACTAATTAAAAAGCTGAACAGAAAATACTTCTACTATGCTACTCTTTATCTCAATCTGAAGTATAAACAACAGCCTATTTCTCCTCTCTATGAAAACTAAAATTATTTCAACATAGAAGAAAAACATTTTTTTCAAATGAAGGAAGATTCACTAAAACACTTTATTTTAGGTTTATGTAGGTAATTTGGGCTTGAATTTCAGTTATAGCTTGAAGTCCATGGGAGCTTCTGAAAACAAGGCCCATTTGCTGTAATGCAGAAAAACATTTTGGCAGGTTCTGACACTCACAACTCTGAATACTTTGCTTCTCTTGTGTAACATCCTGTCTCAGCTGAAAGCTGGCAAAATTATGGAGCTTTATAGGCTGATTTGGTTGGTTGGTTGTTTTTTTCTGTGGCTTTTCTCACACCTTGTGTAAGGACAGATTTTCAAGAATAAGCAAATAGTAATATTTAGAAATTCTCTGAGCCTGGATTTCACATATTTTTACTATTTACATTGATATAGGTTTATGTTCTTTTCTAATGACAAGGTACGTGCAGCAGAAAAGCTTTACATCTCCGTTTGGCCACTGCATGACATGCAAAACTAGCATGTGGAAAGTGTCTGTAGGACATGATAGCTTTGATGTTTGCTTCTCCTAAAACTTACCCAGTCTAGTTTAATTTTCTATCACAAGCAAGTTAGCATGAAAGTTTTAAAGCATGGGAAGTTTGCTGTTCTTCATCATTGTATTTTAAACAATAAGCCTGATTTTTCAAAAGGTATTTTAAATATCTATTCGTAGTATAGCAGATCTCAATTCTAGACTAACTTATTAATCACAGCTTTTATTGTTCATTATTTTTCATTGGGTCCTCATTCAAGTTGCGACTGAGTTAAACAAATTAAAACATTTATTTTATTGCCAGCAGAATAGCTGTGGTGCTGTGAAGCATTCACTCCATTGCTTGTTACTATCCTCTTTTCCTGTATTCCCTCTCCAGCTTGTTCTTTTAGTAGTTAGTATGTGTATTCATTTTTCAATAGATGGCACCCTGCATTGTACATTACAGCAAGTGAAACAGCTGGTGTGTGGTTATAAATTGATAGAGGAGTGTGCAGCTTAAAAAGTACAGAACAGTGGTTGAATAGCAATAAGCCTTTGATCATTGGTATTTCTGCAAAATAAGGAAATTAATTTGGAACCATCATTTAAAATGTGAATGATCTACTTTGTGAAGAAAAATGTACTAATGCTAACACTCAGAGAAAAAGAAAGCTAATGGTGAACTGTTTCAGTATTTGTAAGTCATATCTACAAGAGCACTGCATTGATTAAAATGTTTTATCTTACCTACAAGCTTGTTCAAAACAAGCCAGTATTACTTTAGAATCCATTAAATGTGCATCTGTGTATATCAGTATTTAAAGATCCATCACCTTTATTCAGCAGCATTCAAAATAGGTTTTTAAATATTTTTCCCAGTGAATTGGACTCAGCTCTAGAGATTTTTTCTAACGGTTAATTGTGCTAATGATTTGATTCACAGTTAATATATATGTAGAAAAAATACTAATTTTTTTAAAAAGTTACTTGTATTCATGCCCTTTCCATTGTGTTAACCTTAGCAAAATTTATGTATAAACTTGTTCTTAGTAATTTTACCACCTTTCTAAGGGTAGTTATGCTGCTTACAGCTTCTATCAGCCCTTCCAGTGGTGAAGCTCCAATAGGAAGGAATAACATACCTTTTTTTTTCCTAGTGTAGATAAAACTTTCAAGTATTTACTACATATGTTAACTTATAAAATGGAAAACCCCATAAATGCAGTAGATTTGGCAACAGTAAGTTCTTGGAACTGCTCTCAGTTGGTGTAATAAATTTAGCTCTTTCCTTCTATGTGGATACTAAATCTAAGAACTCAGTACTGTTTTCTTAGGATGTAATTTAAAAAAAAAAAAAACGTGACTGAAAAGAGCAGCAGATTAAAATAAACATTGATATTAGTGAACCTAGGATTTTACAGACTACATTTAACTGAGACTTTCATATATATGCACGTGTTTATCTGTATTTATCTGCAGTTTGAGGGGATTGTTTCCACCAGAAATATTTCTAAATATGTTTGTGATTTTAAAAGCAAATCAATAGTCTATGAATCTTAATCTGAATATTGATATTTTTGAAATGGAACACCTACTTAAATAGTTCCCCTATTCTGAAAAAGATATTAAGTACATGCTTAGCACTCAAAGAAAGAAATGGAAGTTAAGTGCCTGCATCTGTGGGTTACTGGATGAGTACCTTCCCTTGTTGTGCTTCCAAGATGAGAAATAGTATTTTAGCAATATTATTTTATCTTTTTTTTTAAATTATGCTTTACATCATAAGATATCAGAAACAAGTAATTCTAAACACATTTATGTGGTGTATTTAAGTGTGTTAACTTATGTTTAAGTGTGTCAGTGTCTAGATAGATTTAATATGCAATTTACACCAGCAACATACAATAAGTAGACTCTTTGAGCTGAAAAAAAGTAGTGTGATTGCACTTAATTACTAATTAGTCAATTTAATTATATGGATTGCTGACCATAATGAAAGACAGTAAGTCTGCTATTGCCATGTGATAAGCTAAACGCTGTTTAAATACCGAATAGGCAGACAATTGACCCCCAAGAAGTTTAGGGTGGTTTAAAAAGAAGGTTTAACCACAATGAAGGGCAGGTTAGTTGTACAGTGGGTTACCATGGGAGGAATAAAGATTCTAACTATTTGACATTATGAAATTGGAAGAGCTGAAAATTAAAAATCTTGGGTAAGTATCAGTAGCAAAAATTTAAAACTTCTAAAGAAACTGGTTTCTAAAGTATTCTTGCTTGCCTTTCCATGTGCGAGTGAAGCAAGAGGGAAGAAAACTGAGCCAAAAAAAACCCTGTAGGGCGCTCTTCTCTTCTAGGTTCCATCCCCACATAGAGCTCATACCAGCTTGCTTCCATTCTGTCTACTTTGCAGTCACAGCAGTATGCATTTGGTTTTCAATTACTCAAAACCTGATTGTCCTGGCCATATAACTTAAGTATTTATTTGATCTTGTGTTGCTAACATTAAAGTAATGAAACTGAATTTTTAACTTTATTTTGAAAACTGATAGAAGACTTTTTGGTTCCTAGTTGCTATGATTCTAAATAGTGCACACTTAGTCTCCAGGCTTAAGTGCCTTGAATTCCATTGTCAGATAAACAGACTTGCTGGCTTTAAACTAACTAGCTCAGGGACCAAGAGCAATGCAGCTGCTGAACCCAATACGGCATAGTTCACAGAATTGCCTGAATGCACAGATATATATTCAGGTGGTCCCAGCAAGTTTGATGCTGTCCAGGCAGAAGGAATCCCAAAACAGATTATTTGAGACACGTTTACACTAAAAGACACTCAAAGCAAATAAGTACCTTAAGCCACATGATATTGCTCTAATAATTTTGTAAGTAAACTGAAAGCTAGTTGCATATCAATAAGATGGAGATAAAATATTAATCATTTTAACTCTGTACAAGAAACATTTTATTCTGAGGTAAAAATGTATTTTCTCATTTTTGTTGAATGGCTGTTGTGTACTATGACTTCTACAGTAAAATTCTGAAATGCAAAGTTAAAGGAAAGCTTTAATATGTATAAGACTGGTATTACAGACTATTGCTTATAGCAGTATTTATCATTAATAGACACCAAGGTATTTTAAGTATTTGCAAGGACAGTGTGTTTACAGAACTTAAAAAACCTAAGTCCTGTCTTGGTTGTTTGTGGGTTTTTTTAATGAGAACTCTCTAGTTGATGTCTCTGGTGAGGCAGGTGTAAAGGATACCTAGTTTAAAGAGACAGGTATTTTTTATATAAATATAAGCTACAGCATAATGTAAACCACGTTGTAAACCACAGCAATAATAATTTTCTGTTTCTTTTAGCTCATTTGGCAGCCTCAAGACAATGATTTGCTGGCACAAGCATATGCAGACTCTGAACTGAATCAGTGTGGAATATGTGAATTCTGTCGAGAAGTTTTCCCACCATCTCCAACATCTAAGGAAGATTTTCTTCGTCATCTGAATTCCCACTTTAAAGTACAGTCTTAATGTATGAGAATTCAATGGTTCACTGGATTTGCATACTTTTTTTTTATTCAATAGATATGCTAAGAATTTAAGAATTAAGACTTCTTGTAACAAGAACTCATGACTGAAATTGTTTGTCAGATAAGCACATTTTTAGTTGTCTTTGACAAGGTAAAATGAAACTAAGTCACTCAGTACTGTAATTCACATTATTGCTTGTTATGCTTGTTATTAACTTCAAGAGTGATGTCAAATACCTTTTTTTCCCAATTAAACTTTGCCTGATAGGCCCAAAGTCATGATTATATTTTTAAGTGTAGACTTGCAGGATTAATGCCTTAATATGACTGGTGTAATGCTAGGATTTTTTTCACAGTATCCAATGATGTTGAAGCAACCAGGAAGAGAAGTAGGCTCTCATTTTTCATTTTTATTATAAAATTTCCAAATTTAACTTAAAATAGTGAACCTCCTAACTCTGATTCTTATAAAATTATCACAGTAACCTAATGCCAGGCGTGCCAGAATTTGAACAGGCTCGTTCACTGGTAACATAAATGAATGGCTGACTTTGCCATAACATCTGTTTACTAGAAAAAGTAGTCAAAAACAGCGCATAAATGATCTTTTTGCGAAAATATAACAATAATGACTTTATGAATATCTGTTACATGTAATTAAAAAGAAAATACTTGTCTTGTTTGCATACCTTTCTAGCATTAATAATTACTAAAAATGCTTTCAGGGAAAAGATTATATTAGTATGAAGGATAGAAAAGGTTAAACTTTATGTAAAATTAATAGTACCAAAGATTATTTGCCTTTCCTTCTTGTCTGCTATGAAGGATCACTCAAGTCTGGTACAGACTAGAAAGCAAAGGCAAAAACCTAATCACCCAAATCTCAGTTCTTCATTTTTAACCTGAACATGCTTAGCCACTTTTTCAATGCAATTAAAATTTGTGTTTAGTTGAAACATTGCAGTCTGATAAATTTTGCACATTTTCTGGATTTCTTGATATCAAATTAAAATGTAGAGGGTTACCAAGTATTTTAAATTAATGATAAAGGGTGCTTGCTTTTTGCATTTGAACTGAATATAGGGTTTAGTGCTGATATTTGATAATTAGCATTAAGATTTTCCTAGCAGGTGACAAATTTCTGAAAGAATTAACACCTGCATAATTTTTAGAAATGGATTTTTCTGCAATTATTTTCTGTATTTTAAACATGTCATGTTTGTGACGGACTGTCAACAGAGTGTACTGTAATAAACAGTGCATGACCTGGAGAAAGAGTTTGTTACTGTTCAGAGCTGTATACCCCCGCCAGTCGCCAGCACTGAAGAGGCGACGTTCGGGCCTGGACTCGCCGTGCGGCGTGTAAAGTACCTCCCCAGAGAGCACGGCTGGGGGTGGTTCCCGGGAGAGGCAGAAGTTTGAGGCTTGGGAGGAGAGAAGGGGATTCGCACATCTCCATCCAGCCCGACACACAACACTGACTCGTCCTCTCAACCGTGAAATTCGAGCTCAGAAGCTCACGTTATTAAGAGATGAACAAACTGCGAATCACCTTTGAAGAAAATAAAGTCATTTATTTTTCTCCCCCGCCCTCCAAGCGTGGATGCCTTTTCCCCAAGAGCGCTTGTGCTGGCAGAGCAGGGAGCCCTACGCCGAGCCCGAGTCCCCGCACGGGGTCACGGCTTTTGTTGCTGGAGACAGTCTGAGGTCCCCTGCAGCCCGAGCAGAGCGGAGAGGGCGGGAGGAAGTGGGGGGAACACGGCTGACCAAAGTCTCGACGTCCAGCAGAACCCAATCCATCTCCCACTGTGAGAGCTCCTGCCTAGTGCGGCGTCTTAGGAAGCTGTTTAATCCTGCGTGCGTAAAACTGTTGCTGCCTGAGGGCATCCAGATAGGCTCACCGATCAGACCACTGCAAGGGGCACCAGTCTAGTTTCTAAATAAATAAATAAATAAATCTCACGCTAAGAAGTTGTGAGCGACTCGAAGTGGGAGGCGAGTGCGGTCCCTGAGTGGGCCTCATTTATACAGCTTTCTTGGAGGATGCTGTTGCTGCCAGCACGGACATCTGCTTTATTACGCTAACCAGAGGAGGCTCAGTATTCCTCCCCTCCGTTCCTTCTTCCACACAAGAGGAGGTTGAATCCAAATGGGAAGTAGAATTTCATTAAAAATATTAAATATGGTGGAAGGAGCTTGATAGGAAAGGAAGAGAAGGAAACTCGTGCCAAGGTGTACTACCGAATGCCTCCTCTCTCGGGATCAGCGGAGCCCCTACCGGGACAGCACCGCGGCTGGAGCAGTTTCAGGGCTCCCGTACGAGTTGACTTGTCACCCCGCCCCGCGCTGACGGTGCGCGACGCGTGAACCCCGCATTTAAACAGCCAGCGTTCGCGCCAGCGAGGAAAAACCGCTCCCGTTTCCTATCGGGAAGTCTCTGAGGGATGCTGCGGCGGTACGGCCGCCTCAGCCTGCTGCGAGGGCTCAGTGCCGGCGGCCGGGTAGAACACATGTAGCTACTCTGTCTCTCCGGCTAACTCGACAGCTGCTCATAGCTCCAGTAATTAGACTGTCAGTGCTTGTTAGAGGAGAGGTAAACGCTCCTATGACAGATTCCACGAGTCCTCTGTTTTTTAAGATCTCGCAGAAATCACCAGAGCATTAACTGAGATCTCTTATTTCTCTAGAATCAGAAGGGAAGAAGTTCCCTCTGCCATCTAGCAGTCCAATCAGATCTCTCTTCCAACTCCCATGAAACAGTGAATTCACTTTAAGAGGCTCAGCAAGTTACCTTCCTTCCCTGCCTAACCGGGAGGAAGAGGGAACTTCCTGTCCCTGTGAACTTACTTCTAAAATCCCTTCTTCATATGGCTGTATTTAACCAGATAACAGAAATGCAGTCTTTTCTCCATTAACTGAGCGGAGGAGTCTCTCAACACACGATGCTTCCTCATCCGAGATAATATTAATTCAGAGGATGCTCAAGAGAGGCTATTCCCCCTTACGAACAAAAGCACTGGAGGATCAAACCGAGACGCTTCTCCCCCCACCCATGGTTCACTCAGCAGATGAGACTCAGAGGAGGCGATTTCTTTCCCTCCCTACCGTACGTTCCCCTTTCCCCCGCAATCATACAAGGTTAACTCAACAGAGGAGTCTCAATCCAAATGGCAACTGGGATTGCATTTAAAAAAAAAAAAAAAAAAAAAAAGGAAGGGGGAGAAAAAATCAGAAATAGGGAAAGAAAAGAGAAAAAGCAGCAGGCTGATTACGAGGTGTCAAAACTGCCAGGAGCAAGAAGGTGATAGCAATCAGGGGTGAGAAGAGTGCGCCATTCGTGCGGGGCAGCTAATTATCCGTCTCATTTGAGAAGAGCAGCATTCGAGGCAGCAGCGTTCGCCTGCTGAACGGTGACAGATTGGCGCGGAGGAGAGGGGAGGTGTTAAAACAATGGAGCCGGGCTTGCGAGCGCTGCTGCATGCTAATCAGCCCGGCCTCCTTCCTTCCTTCCCTCCGCCTGCCTGCCTGCCGCGATCCCTCCTTCTCGCTGGCCGCGTGGCAAGCCCTACACGATCCGGCCCCTCCGCAGCAGGCGGCACCGCACCCGGTATGGGTGGCAACCCAGAGAGAGTTCCAGCGGGACCGCTCAGCGGGGCTGGCGGCACCCGCGGGGACCTGGCAGGCTGCTGCTATCAGTGGCAGATTTCAGACCTCGCCCTCGGCGCCCAGGCTGCCAGGAGCCCGACAGTATGAGTCCCCGCGAGGGGCAGAGGCGAGGAGCATTTTGTACAAGTCTTGCGGGTTCTTTGGGCTGCCCTCCTGGAGCCCTGATCCCCGCCAGAGGACAGACGATAGCTGGCAGTGCAGCAGGTTGCCCGGTAAGAGATAATCTACTGCCGCACCCCAGACCAGGCTCACAAAGGTGAGGGAAATGCAGAGCTGTGCCAGTTACTGATGGACTCCAGGGGCTTCGTTGCCCTCTTAGCTCAGCACAGGCACTCGAGTCTGAAATGCTAAACACGTAGTAAGCAAGTGGTACGGCCTCTCTTCCACCATTGCCTTTTGCCTCTTGAATTGCTTGGCCTTGCAAGTCTGAACGTCTCCACGTACACAGCGTACACCTTGTGAGGAGGTACAAAAAGGGCTAGCCTTCCCTCAGACCAGGAAAAACCATTCCCTTTCACAAACAGTGCAACAAGGTCTGCAGAGACACTGGAAATGCTTTGTGTGGGATCATTTTGGCCCTTGTTTTCCCAGAAAGTCTATGCTCTGCAGGACTCATAGGGCAAACCCTAGGGCTGGAGCATTAGCAGCCCAGCTACAGCGAGTTCTCCACTCTACCAGGGAGAAGCAGAGGAATGAGCGTTGGAATGTTTACTCTCCAATATTTCTCAGTTTCCATTCCATCCTGCCCTGAAAGATTTTTGATTACTATACACTTCAAAATAGTATTTATTACAGATTTACATAATCTGTATGTTTTATGTTAAGGCAATAACACATTGATGCTGTACTACTGAAAGGAGTTAATCTAAACTATGTAGTGTCTGCTATAACAGAGTTCCAACTAAAACATATCCTTGTTTCCTGGCACTGACAAGTAACACATATCCAGAAGGACATTGCCCAGCACATTAGATAAGGTGCCAGGTGAAGCCATTGCTCAACTCTTGAACCTGCACTGGGTTGTGGATCAGCACTGGGCCAAACTAAATTATGTGCATCTGTGTGTAACCTCACGTTTAATTTGAAAAATGTTATTTCAAATGGCTTGTACCTGGTTTATAGCAGGATTCATGGGGATGAGCAAACACTGAAAGGAAATAAACTGATTGAGGCCTGAGGTAGGCAGCATGGTAACTCAGGTTGAATGTTATTTAAAATAGATTTGAGTGCATGTACAGCTAGGCGATAGTAATAGCATTTAAATTTTGTTATTCTAAGTCTGTCGTTGAGTGTACTTGATGAGATTGTCCATGAGCATACAGATGGTGAGATTTTCATGCTTCTGTGGCATACTGACATCTCAGGCTGTAAAAATAAATTCCCAGATCACTGCAATACCTAAGAAGTAGAAAAATGTAGTCCACCTTAATGCTTGAAATTTGAGTGCTTTATGTTTTAAGAGATTTTATATACTAGATACACAAGTCTGTGCATATCAGGAAGACTGATTTAATGGATTTACAGTATAAAGCAAAATTAGAGAAAAACTCTGTGCCCTTTTTATGTGCTTCTGAATTTAGAGATATGGAGAATGGAGATAAAACATGTGTTTGCTATTATCTGTTGTTGTTTTTTTTTAACTGTACATAAGGATGAAAGGAGGAAGTGAGTTTTCGTTAGCTCAATCCTTTCATTAAAAGATTCTTGAATTGTTTCTTGTTTTCACATAATTTTCTAAACTGGCCACAAAGTATTATATCTATTTTGATGATTTATACTTCACTGAAAAGGTATTTTCATCAAAGATGAATGCTAAGATATCTTCTCACATATAATAACTTCTTTTCCTGCCCAAGAAGCCCTAGTGTGGACTGATCCGTGCATCAGCCTGTTCAGCATGGAAACCAACACTGATATTGCTCATAAATAGCTGGGGTAGGTAGGCCACCCCTATTGGTTACTGCCTGGCCACAGAAAAGGTGCTTATACAGGTCTCTGAACTGACCAAATTAAAGATTTTAAATAGACACATATAACAAGGTGATATGGCGAAAACGAGCTAAAGGAAAAACGTTTTGCAGAGACAAGTATATAGTTTAGAAAGGTTTAAAATATTCAATTGGTGAAAAAATAACTACTTGTAAAAACGTGTGTATTTTCATTATGCTTAATTTGCCATTCAAAACAAGTTTTTCTTAATAAGCTCTATTGTTTCTATCTGTTTTGTGAAATGTAATACGTGTGAGACAGAAAGCAGACTCGGAATGTGAATGAGTCGTGTTTTCTCTCTCTTTCTCTCGTTTTTAAAATACAACTTTATTCATATTCACAGGGATCTTTAAGTTGAGAAAAGGATTAATGGAAGGGGCATGACATTCCTGAGGTTACGAGCTGAAAAGATAAAACATGAAATCTTATCTGCTAGTCTTTTCTTATATCTTCTTTCTGTGCAATATAAGAGTATCCATAAGCAAAACACTCTATAGTTAATAGTTATGTTTTTGCTTTCAGCAGTGTCATAAGCTTTGTTAGGTTTTCACTGTTTGTATAGTTCATTAAAATACTTTAATAAATGGCTCGTTGTTTTAAAAAATCGCCACACTATCACTGGAGTAAAAAACATCTATATCCACCCAATTCTGCAGTGTCAAAAGTACAGTCTCTCAGGGCAAAAGGTTATGGAGCCCTCATAAAGGTTTCCCATCTGTCATCAAGCGCGACATCAAACCCTCTAGGTGCTGTGAAAATGATTTTCTCCGGAATTCTCTAGCCCAAAGATGCCATCCTCTTAATTACAAGCACTCGAGATAAGGAACGCCACTGAATTCCCTGGAGATTCACAGAAGATATGCAAAAATAATCTCTCCTCTTGCTTGCCTGCCAGTGCTTCTGTACCTGCCCACAAGCTAGTCGGCTCATTTGCTAGGTAATGACGGATGAAACAAGGCAGCCCGTACAGCTGCACTGCCGCCCCTCCTGACATTGCTGACATGCAGTCATTCAAAGTTTCCTTTTTATAATTGACCACCAGCAAAGGAGTGACAAATAGCGGTTGGGGTTTGGTGTTTTGGTTTGGTTTTTTTTCCTCTTTGGGGAGGGGGTGATTTCTTGGGTTTTTTGTTTGCTTGTTTATTTTAATTGATCAAGTGTCCTTCTTACCATCACAAGCCTCCTGTACATGGGTTACTCCATGTACAAGGGATAATGGAATGAAACAAGTCCTTGAGATTGCAGACTGTGAGACTGTTAGAACATCTGCTTATAACAGTTGCCCTGAAAAAACACAGCAACTACTCCTGGGGTCAGTGTGCATGCAAAAGAGTACAGGGACAGACGGGGTGTGGAGTCGAGCCTTTGTGTGACAAGCCCGTGCCTGCACAGCAGAAACTGAGCCTCTGGTCGGGTGACAATCCTATCTACAAATGTCCATTAGCACTTTTTCCAGCGGTGACAACTGGGTGAAAGGCCATCCGACCTACCAATTTATCAACAGTAGAGTGCTGGAGGTTTCTATGGGGTTAAAGGGATTACAGTAATTGTAGGAGGAGGTACAGAATGCGAAGTGAGCACGAAAAAAAAATCACTGTAGACTTATGCAAGTTCTCTGCCAGTACGGAACCAGCCCAGTGGAACCAGCTGGCTGGAGTGATACCGTTCAGAGCTCACATAGACCTGGTGATGGATACCTCTGAAAAGGCTTTGATAGTGTTGTAAATCCGAGCAGTGTAGACTACATTTTTAATATGTGGAAACATGTACATAACTCTGGACATAAGGGTGGGGGCGTAGTAAAAGCCACGTCCAAGCTCAATAGGATCACTGGAGAGAAACCTTGGGCTCCATGCCATCAGAGATGTGAAAGCCCACGGAGGCTCAGCAGCCAAAATCACATACACTGATTTTTTAATAGAGTTCTTATCCATGTGTCCATTTAACTGCAGTTAATACAGATCAAATAAGCTTGTTACTTATAGATTCCCAGTTGTCTCAAGTGATACAAGACAGTAGCAACAGGAATATCCCTAATTAGAATAGATTCATCTGATTTCTTTATTCGGGTAGTTTAGTGTCCCTAAGTATTAAAAGAATTACAGAAGTCTTCTAGCATAAAGCCACCAGGTTTAGCCCCCCTTCTGCCCAGGGAAGAGGAACAGCAGGTTTACTTCCACTGTTAATACTTCCTTCCATTCTTATATATGATTTCTGAAATCTCCTTGACCACACTACTCCCTGCAATTCTCTGAAGTTTTTATTCTATATAATTTTTTGTACACACACATGCATTTCAGGAAAGAAAATTTGTGAAGAATACATAGCTGGGAAGTAATATGAAATGTTTTATCAGTTCGTTATGAAATCTCTTCTTACACCTTAGCGAGGTATTAAGAGTTGTCATTTTAAAATTTACTTTGTGTGGTGATAACTTGGCATTATGTGCCATGACTGCAAGTGCAGCTCCTTGAAGATGTGTAGTGTCCTGTGAATGCCTCTTCTAAGGAAAGAAAATGCTGTATGCTTTACAAATTCTTATAAAGTTAGTTTAGTTTTACTTTTTTAATTATTACTTCTTTAGTATGTGCTTGTTCCTTCTTTCATGTAGAATAGCAGGGATGCCGAGAAATGCCCACTGACACTACAAAACCAGAAAGAAAAGGCAGTCCCTTTAGCATTCTTTGACCTTGCCATCCGGTGGAAAATGGATGCAAGACCTGGAAGATGATACAATTCTCAGACTTGTCAGATCTCTTAGGGGATTCAAGGAAATCATATGGCCACCAAATCCAGCTTCATTTTGATTTAGTCAGTCTATCATGGAGATCACCATAAAAAGGTATCATCAGAATGGCAGAAGAGCAATTACCTGGTCTTTTGCGTGAGGGTAGCAAGATGATATGGATTATAAGACTCTCACAGCATTTCAGAAGGTCTGTATTTCCCACTGGGCCTAAGTGACTTTTCCATTAAAGAGTGAAGAAAATGGTTGTTATAAGAAAATGCTGGTGAAGAAAATGTTACTATGTAACAAGCTGGTTGTGTCTTTTGCTAAAGACTTTGTAGGAAATAGCAGAGAGTGGACTTGCTAGCTGGTTGTCCTCAAAACCAGTACCTTTCTTTTTGTGACATTTCTGAGACAAAGCTGAGAGGGCATTAGCTTTCTTTTAAACAAAATGTTCATGGATTGCGTGGGTGTGTTTGTGCTGGGAGGGGAAGTTTCTTTCTTTAAAAATAAAACTGTTCCTTGGATTTTTTTTTTAACAAAGGCTAAAGGGACACGTCCCCTACTTTGTCTTCAGAAGAAATGGCAGAAAGTTCAAATCTTCTCATTTTCTCTTCACAAAAGAAACACCTTATTAAGATCACATGTGTGATGCCCTAAAAAAATGAGCAACAGCTTCCAGGTCCAAGCATACACACACACACAAAAAAAGCCCCATTCAAAATATATTTTAAGAAATGGACTAATCTCAACCTTTACATTTGCAGTTGCAAAACTGCAGTAAAATACCGTTAAACTGCCTTCTTAAAGTTTTATTCGGTGGCATTTCCTTAGGTTAACTGCTCACAATGATGAGATGCTGTGAGCAATAACGCAATTCCCATAGGGACCTGTGCCTGAGAGCGCTGGTGAATAGTTGAACTGCCATGTCTGCTATATCAGAGGCTGGGATGTACACTGGACTCACTTTACTGTCTTATTTAAATGTGATGGTTTTCTCATTTGTTGTATTGTTTGTATTAATACGAATATCTTGTTATGTTTGTTTTGTCTCCTGGGAGCCAATAAAGCTGTGAAGTTTTTCTTTACACCAAATGCAGCTCTACGGGCGATCAATCAATGGGTAGTTTTTGGATAATCTGCGAGAGTGAGAAATCTAATAAAGCAAGCAACTAAAAAAGGAAAACAAAGTCTATTTTCTGTTAGGTTAGCTACGTCAGGAGTCAGGCTTTCCACCATGCCTTTTTAAGATATTTAAGCAGCTACATTTAACTATCAGGGCAGCACCTCTCTAAATTAACTTTCTGACATATAAAGGAAAAAGTTTAGACATTGTGACCTCGGCAGCAATGTGGGTGATTTACTCGTACAATTAAATTTACTTTGACACTTGCATTTCTCCCCACCTCCTCCTCCGCAGTGGTGTACCGAAACACACTAATGCAAAGTAAGGACCAATCATGAAGTGGGAAAACAAATAAGTGACATTTTAAAATTACTATTGCTTTGCTGTACCAGGTATAAAGTTGTAGACGAAGACGATATAGTTAGCTTCTAGGTCGCAACAAGGTCCATAGGAAATCATGCCATTTAATTTCAAGGTAGCAGTTCTCTTATCACAACAAAATGAGTTATCAACAGATCAAAATAACAATCTGAATTATCTAGCATTAGTGGCTGAACTGAACAGCCCCAGATTATGTGATGAATTGTTAAATTGCGGTAGCATTGTTTTGGAATTGCTAATTAAAAAATAAGTAAACCCCCATGACTCTGGATATGACAACTGAAAATATCCACAAATTATTTAATAAATGAAGCGTCTAACAACTCTAACACTTCCTGCTCGCCTTGTTAATAAATGTAATTTGAGGTAGTTTTAAAAAATCTCCCATCTAAACAGTGAATTCATTACGCGACGTTCAGATCTCCAGATGCCTATGGACTCCTCGGAATTAGGTGTTAAATAGACAAAAGTGAACCAAACTGCCTTTAAAAGCACAGCATGACCATGTAATTCTTTTTCCAGTTTGTGGTAAAAAATGATGAAACTTCTTTCCAAGTAGCTATCACCCAGATTTAGTGTGAAAAGTAGTGTAATTGTAATTCACGCCATCAGGGTCTATCACTGATAGACTATCAGCTGTTCTGTAGTTAGGAAGGCTTTCTTTTCAAATAGGAAAGCTGCCAAGTGCTCTGTGATACCTCCAGCAAGCTTATCGGATGGAAGATCGGAGCCAAAACAGCAGCTGCACACATATGCAAATTGGCAATTAATAGTATAACATTCTGGGGAGGGTTTTTTTGGTTTTTGTTTGTTTTTGGGGTTTTTTTGGTGTGGTTTTTTCCCCTTGGTTTGGGTTTTGTTTTGGGTTTTGTGTTTTGGTTTTTGTTTGTTTGTTTGTTTTGTTTGGGTTTTGTTGGTTTGGGGTTTTTTTGTTTTGTTTTGGTTTTTTTTACTATGAGAAAGTAGAGCAGAGCTACCTTAATATTAACCTTAACAGTGACAGGGAATTTCTTCCATGAGCGGCCAAAGAATAATTACCTCTGAAGAGACTTTCACTCTATTACTATCTTCCTTCGCAGACAGATCAAAGCTTTGTTGTCCTGCCGAGTTCGTCTCCACCATGAAAGTTAACTTCAGGGGATTTTTTTAAAAAAAGGGGGGGATACCTTGTAGCTGCAACTCTCGAAAAAAAAAAAAAAAAGTAAAAGAGTTAGGTCATTTTGTTTTTTGTTTAGGATGCTTGTCCTGTTCCCGGAAAAGATGTTCCGTGCTAAATAGGACTCTTAGGACCGCGCATTTGTTAGGGATACTCTAATCACCGACAAAGTAATTGAAAGGATTAGTTTTATATATTTTCCCCAGGCTGCCGCAGCAAACCAGCTTGCTTTATTTAGCCCAGCATGTATGAATACAAGAATCCCAATTAATGCAGTTGCTTGCTTTAGTCAGAACATTGCCTTTCAAAGGATCCTCACATGATCCTTTTCTTTTAATAGGAGGCTGGAGCTGGAAAGGCTTTGCAAGGCTGCTGCATTTCACACCAGCCCGTCCCCAGCGCTTTCTCCAATGTCTGTCTGCCTCTTCTACGGCAAGCGTGGGGTGATTAACTAATGTTTTCGATAATCTGTGAATTCTTAATAGTCTGATTTTCACAATTAAATATCTGATCGTTTTTAGGATTAGGATTCTCCACGAAGGCAGGCCAGAAAGTTTGCTCCTCTCCAGAGGCAGGAGCCTCAGGAAAGGATCTGCGTGGCACGGCTTGTGCTGCGCCTGCCGTGCGGCAGGAGCTACCTCTGAATACGGCCACTTCTGCTGTCTTTTTCCGCGGCCAGGTACACTCCGGTACAAATCCTCTTCCATTTTCTGACTTGGTAATTGCGCTCTCAGTTGGAACACCGCCGTGTTCCCGCCTCACCGCTCCGCTCCGGCGGCACCAGGCGCTGTTTCCTCGGGCGCTGCGGGAGGACCTGCTCCCGGCGCCGCTCCAGACCGGAGCGCGGACAAGCGACAGCCCCGCGCCCCGCCGGCCCCTCCCTCCCCTCTCCCCATCCCAGTCCAACGGAGGCTTTCCAAACAGCACCCGGGACTTCCGATAGGGAAGGAATGTACGTTTAGATTTAGAGGCTAATTCTGCTCTGTTCTATTCCATTATCAAATCGATATCGCACACAACTTAGGAGAAAGTGGAGATATAAACAGATCCATACGTTCTGATTTTCAGTTGGAACTGGAATATACACACATTTGTTTTCACAAATTCTTAAAAAGTCTTCGAGAGGGACAATTTTTCTAGAAATACCAGGATCACCAAGGCAGAATGATGCAAATCCTCACCTGAAGTTGAATACGGCAAAAGGAAGTCTAGCTTGACCGAGGTATCAATTCAACTGGACGCAGACAGGAAAATCTGTTTGTAGGATATTCAACAAGTATATCTACATACAGATGGGTTTCCATCTCAGTGCTTGTCTGGATTATCATTTGTGATGCCTTTTTCCAGATTGCAACACCTTTTATTTTCTCCAGTGCCTCACAAATACAAAGAACACAGCCATTATTTAGAAGTGCTGTAGCTTAGGTTTGTTTTAAAGCTTCATACTTTTTACCTACATCAATATCCAAAAAATTATATAAAATATCATAGGATCTGATCATTTCTCTCACGAAATCATTTGTTTTTCAAGTTTTAGGTTGGACAAAGAATGGCCTCCAATCCTTCTCATGAATACATATGTTTGTGTATATATAAAGAAAATATTTTGTATTCATACAACTCTTTTGCTTCTTCTATTGTAATGATGACAAAATTCTCATTAATCAGCTAAATTTAAAGAACAGGCTTAGATAATATTGAACATATAATTTCAAACCATGTAAGGCATAACCTAAGCAAAATAATTCTGATGTTTACAATTTCATGTAAATCAACAGTATCCACAAAATTCAGAACAAAAATAATGGGATTATTTTCTTTATTAAGCAGAACATGGTTTGGGCCTTCATCCAGAGCTCACTTGATTAAAACTCTTTACTGGAAAACACGTGGTGCTATACAACTGCATGCACTGCTTGGAGAATTCAGTGACATCTGGACTTGAAGAACACAACCTCTCTCAACTTTGGGTATGGTTTCCACATAATTGTTATCTGGAAACCTTTGCATTAGAAATAAGTACACATACAACTGTGCAAACAGCAGTATTTTTTTATTTTCTGAATACTCTACTCTTAGGCATCTTTATGTGTTCATTTATCTCCCTTTAGGAGATAATGTCATTGCAGTTTTTTAAATTCTGGTCTTCAGGTAAATTAAAGAAAAAGTGGGGTTTATGGCATGATTTTAAAATCTGTTGGCAAAGTTCAACCAATTTGACTGAGAAAGGCACATTAAGGTACTGACTTTTCCCTCCATTTTAATAAATAAGAATAAGCCTACTAATATTATATGAAATACACAAAGAAATCAACCATTATTTGCTCTATTTGGCAGCAGTTGGAAACAGTTGATCAAAAAACCTATACGAGCTCCTGGACCAGTCTCACCAAGTGATATCTCTCACCTAGCTGTCCAGAATTCAAAATTAAAGGTTAGGGGAAAGTCATTCTGGGGATATCCCATTAGAGGAACAGAGGATATCTTGGAGGTTTTAAGATATAGCAGTAGCATCAGGATTACTTGGGGTACTGAGAAGATGGGAGTAGTAGGAGGATACAGGAATCAGAACTATAACGAGTTTATTTTACTGTCAATTGAACTGCTTTTCACTTTGAGTATTCTAATATTTCATTACTAGACTCTTCTCTACAGTCCTGAGACAACAGGTAAGAAAGACACATCATTCACAGTGAATTTCAGAGTTTTGTCCACCAAACCAGTACCAATGTTTGTGTTGCGTTGCAGAAATCAATCCTTCAACTTTTACAGCAGTTCATTGGGGCAGAATATAATTGAATGTACTTTTACAAGTACATTCTCCATGCATTACTAAAGAGAAGCTGTGAGAGAAGGTTGAAGAAGAAAAGAGATTAGTTAAATGTGATGGTAAAAGAAGAGTCACAGTGCCAGTAGCCTACCTATGTTGGCTATTTCCATTTCATTTGAGAGACCAATGAAAAAGACTGTTTTCTTACTTTTGTTCCCTTAAATATTTAAGCTTTTTGTAATATAGAGTATCCCAGCATTAAAAGGGGTGCATTGTTGCATTTGAAGGACGTGATTTGACCACTGTAGATCAAATTACCTATCAAATTTAAAATCAAAACAAAACCAAAAAACAAACACAACAACAATAACAAAGGAGAATTCCATAAAAGAAGAGCCACAGGAACATTCTTTAGAATATTGCCTTCTTGGAAGACAGAATTGCTCCTCAGTGAGAGAGAGTCAACTTTCAGAACTGGATTTTGACAGAACGAGAGAGAAAGAGAGGAAGGAAAGAAGGAAAGAAAAGAAAGAAGGAAAGAAAGAGAGAAGGTAAGAAAGAGAGAGAAATTGAGGTGGGACAGAACCAGCATTTCTAGATAATATTTGCAAAATATGGTTTATCCTTGGCTATTCCAGCAACTGTAGCCATTTCGCTGAAGACGGTTTTGCAGACAGTGAAGAGATCACAGTGGAGATTGATAACTTCCATATTTGAGAGACAAATAAATCACTACAGAATAGTAAACAGATAATATTAAAACATTAATTCACTTGTTACAGATAAGCAATTTACAGTATTATTCAATTACACAGAACATTTTCAGCAATAGTTCTAAGAAAATTTTGAATGTACAATTCAACATATAAAGCCATATCATCCATATAGAACGGGCAATTAATCATCTCTTGAAGAGTAAGTAATGGGAAATTAGATTAAGGCATAACACAGCATACAGTACTTACTAAGTGAAAGGCAAGAACAATATTGTATTAGTTGTATGACTGCTACTGTATGCTTCTGTCAGATTTAAAGGGACAGTTCCCTAAATGGTATGAGAAAACAAGAGTATTATAAACATTTCACCTCAGAGAGACCTGAACTGATTGGGAAAGGTCACAGAAGGAAAAATCACGGTTTTGTATGATCTGCAATACTGGAACTGGTCAGATGTTCACAATATATTGCTCACCAAGAAACTGAGCCCAAGAATTATTAAGTTTTTTTGGTGAATAACTTTGAATAATTAATCCTTCTGAGAAAATCACAATCTGTTCACCAAGAGTTCATGAGAAAAACAAGGTGAATAATTCATTATGAATTATTTGACCAGTTTTAGCAATGAGATTCTAAATCTGTCTTCTTATGGATATTAACCTCATTAATACTATTTAGATACAATGCTTCAGGATAATTAAAACGATGCAATACTGCACATCTGATATGATACAAATTAAGCTACTGAGTTTCTTTTTGTATTTTAGAAGTAAGTCTTTATATGTTAATTTTTTTAAAGGTTCTGTGTACCACTTTAGAAGTACTGCTTGTCTTGGAACAATTGGTAATAACAGGACATTCCCAAATAAGAAGAAAGTCTGATGGAAGACAGATCTAAATGTTTAAAATCTGCTGGGGTCTCTTGCTATAACACATAGCTAAGGGACAAATTTTATAGTAAGATGTCATCACTCATGAGTTTTAGGGAATTTGTGAATATGTCTAATACTGCACTGAGAACTTTCATCTATGTGAAAGAAATAAGGCTCAGATTCCCACTCTTAAATATTTATAAGACATTATTAATAATAATTATCAACAGTTATTGTAAAATAATTTTTAAAAGTTACAAGACTAATTTTAAATTGTTCTAATATGCCATCCTAAATTAACACATTTAACCATTACTACACTATTTCTGTTTAATTATAAACATGACATTGTTTTTAATTAAAGGCTAACATATTCTGACAATTCCTAAGCAACATGTAGCCAACTATCTGATTTCATTAGTTAAAGCTGCAATTTCATGACACTTTGAACTGCTCTACATCAGAGCTGCCACTGTGCTTTGTGCTAAGTGTTTCTGCTTTCTCTCTTGCATCAGCAGTAGTGTTTGGACACCGCTGTCCCCCCACCACTTTACCAGAGAGATGAGCTGTTTCATAGCAGAATACTATTCAGGGAGCAGCCTGACAATACCACTACTGGTCTAAAATCAAGCTCCTATCAAAAGAAATTCTCCAGCTTCTGTTTTGTTCCCAAACCTGGTTGCATGCTTCCCTGGCATAGGTATTGATTTTATCCCATGGAGGAGACAGAGAGACAGAAAAAAAATCCTATAAAATATACTTCTCTGGACTAATAATAGGCCATTGAGCCACAAGACGTTCAGTTTAAAGTCAGATGAACGAAGGTGCCAGTGAAAATGCTGGAGAAGAGCACAGCAAAGAGAGCTCAAGGAAAAGCGGTGGTAACATATGGCCAAAAGTAGGGTTTGCAGCAATCAACATTTAGATTGGCTTCAGCTTCAGTGGAACCACAGGCTTGGATTTACTGTAAATAAGATCTAATTCTGAAGGAACTTCCTCAAAACAAACATAAGGCAAGTCAATCCATACTCCTCCTCCAAGAAAAAGAAACCCAAGCACATCAATTACAGTGATAGTGATAGTAATAGTAACTTACTTCATCTACTGTATTTTCAGCCACTTGGCATACCTCATGTGAGCCTACCAGCTGATTATACTTGATGCTGAACTGAGTTTTACCTATGCAAGATTTAATCAGACCTTTCAAAGAATAGTTTTAAAACATGCAACTGTAAATGCAAAGCTATGAATTTTAAAAATGTTTTACAGTTTTCTATGTGCAAATATGCATCACATTACCTGGAAATGTCAGTAAAAGCCTTTTAAAAGATTAGCTCTTCTGGAATAAATTTTCCATTTAAATAGTTCTGAAAGTAATCTTCTATTGAGTTGTTAAAATGTTGAGATGTTAAAATCAGTTTATACATTATGAAAATGTTTACTATATACTACTTATATCCTTTGTGAATATTTTCAGTACTACTGCTAAATTTGAATATAAAATCTGAACAGCTTTCTTCTTTATATTGCATTAAAACATATGCATCATATACATAGCAAATATGAAAGACAATCCAGAGTTTGACAGTTAAAAATTATGTTAATAATTATTTTTATTAATAAATACAGCAAAACTGTCATAGCAGAGTGTTGGCAGAAGGAAAAAGTGTGTACAGGTGGGATTTGGCTTCATGGTTCCTGTTTACACCAATCATTCAATTGCATATCAGATAGGAATTTTCTTCTTATTAGTTCAGCATTAGAGAGAGACTATCTTGGGTGCATTTTAAACAGGAATTAAAGAGTGACTGATCTCTGCCAGTTCCCTCAGATGTGGCATTCATAAATAAACTCTTCCCAATTTAATTTTTTTCTGCTCTGTGTTAAAGAAGGAATTTATATTAAAAAACAGGACTGCAGCTGTATAATACTAATGAAGATACAGTTACAGTTACTACTGTGGCTATATTATTTTAGTGGTCTAATATTTAAGTCTAATGTTCATTTATATGACACCATAACAATTGAAGAATTTTGAAAGTAAAATTTATGAAGCCATAAATCAAAATATTTTGGATTGGATGGAAAAGATTTCACAGTAACAAAATTTAGAGAAAAATGTAGTAAAAAACCCACTACTGCAAAACACATGTTTGGGAGAAACATTAGCAGTATTTGCAGTCATCATTTCTTGCTAACTAATCTTCTCTTAAGTTCTGGGAAAAACGCTGAGCAGATTTCTCACAATTACATCTTCTTGTAGTACTGATGGTTTGCCTGGTGGGCCTCTATTGCTCTGCCCTACCTTAGAAGAAACCTCTTACCCTAGAGGCTATGTCACTTTTTTGAAAGGTAAGTTCTTTCTTGCTGTAGGATGGGTTCCCTGGCCAGGAATAGAGGGTCAGAGAGAGATGAAAAGTCCACAGAAATAGTAGCGAGTCTAGATGCACGGAAGTCACCCCTAAAATGGGGCATACCTTGTTGCATTCCAGCATGAAAGAAAGGGGATCTAATCTTTAAAAAAATAGCAGAAAAGAAACCTTCTTAAACAAAAGATTATCAACCATTTATTTAGACAAGAGTGTGAGATGAGACCTCCCACCAGCTACCAAGTCATTCTAGTACACCTTTAACAACTTTCAGTTGTTTGCTAATTCTCATGATTTTACTGAAAATTTCTCAAAAATGTGTGATGGATTTCATTGAGAATCTCAGCTTCTATTAAATAAAATCAAAATATGATTTTTCACACAAATGACTTAAAACTTACCTGTAAAAAATATCAGTGATTTAATACCATAAATATTTCCTTCCTTAAGAAGGAAAATGTAACCCTTTTTGGCTCTTTCTCGAATACCTCTCTGATGTTCTATGAACTAGTGGAAACTATCTCAGTTTCAGATTTACTTAATTGCATTAAACAGCCTGATATTTTACTTTTTCAAAGATTTGTAGTATCTTTCCAGATCTTTTGGTTGAATGACAGTCTTCTAAATATTATTGTTCTGAAAGGATCACATTAATTATAAGGATAAGGAATTATTTTATTTAGTCTCTTCTAGTTAGCAATTTAAAATGCTCAAAATATACACATATCAAATTTCACAAGTTTTTAAAGTGCAGGTAAACAGCCTTCTTCCACTCTGTTTAACCAGACTTGTACTAAGAACTAAGATGTTATGTAATTTCCACAAAGTGTAGACAGTTCACAGCAAAGCCTATGGTTTGGGGTTTTTTCAGTACTGTGCTCCCTCTAACATACAAATTTTTTTTAAGGATAGATAAATAGGAACATTGTGTGCTAAGTAATCCAAATTGCAACTAAAGAAGTGGATTTATGGTTTTTGAGAAAAAATATTATGTCTGCATTTTATTATTTTAAAGTTTTAAATTTTCAAATAATTTATAAAAAAGCTATTTTAGTATCTGTGATTGTTATTTATTTAGTAGTGCTTTAAAATGTCTACTAAGGCTGAAAGAACAGCATATAGTGCCTAAAGCAGTGAGCTCAGAAATGCTGTTGGTAACACAACGTGGTAATATGATAGCAGGACTGAAAACTAAGACATGCTGTTTTCACTGTAGGAAAAGCTACTGGACTAGTTTGATTTTAGAGGGAGACTATTTTCCTTCTGAAGACAACAGTCTCCCTTTTGTTCTTATCTCTCTTCTATTCCTTAGGGGCATGGCTTGATCATACATTCCAGTGTCCTGTTTTCCAAAACAGCGATATAGCTTTCCTCTCAGGAATACTCTTCTTCTTGGAGGAGGTTGCAGGATGAAATGGCTACAAAGGGCCAGTAAGGAAGACTTATCAACATCACATAGTCACAAATATGAGATTTCCATAAAGTATAACGTCAACAGCTGATCTGTAAGCAGCAAAACCAAGTCTTCTCACATATAAGCTTTGTTCAGGCACTCTAGCTTTTGTTAAATAACACCATTTCATTGACAAAAGAAAAGTATAGGGACTTGCAGGCATATTTAAATTAAGCAACATATAACATAAAGAGTTCTTAGAGATGTCTAATTAAATACATTTTATCTCTACACTCTACCCATCAAGTGCTCTATAAGAGTTTATATTCAAATATGTATCTTAGATTCTGCAAATTTAAAGATAGTCACTTTTGTCTCACCATATTATTTTTAACAATGTCTTTAGTGTTCAGCTTAATATTAAGCAAGATGATTCACTAGATAGTTCAGCAAAGAATTCCATAAACGGTAATAACTGTGAGATCATTCTTGCCCACCCTCCACTCATACAAGCAAAACTCAATATAATATGGTCTATAATTCACTGTCCAGTTTAAGTCTGTCAAGCATTAGGGCTTTCATCCATCATCTTTCAAGTCTCAATGCGTAGTTTAAAATTAATGAAACTAGGCCCTAGTCTTATAAAACAACTGAACATTTCATTTTGAAAAGCAGCTACTGTGCAAGCAGCCTGACTTAAAAAATACAAGGAAATTCTGGATCCATAATTCACCCTCCACCTTCTGACCCCACCAACCGCCATATTAGTGTGCCCTCACCAAAATACCAGCTTGTGTTTACAGTTTCGTTTCTCCTGATGGTGGATGGGCGCGTGTACACGCACTCGCTCTATGTGCACTCAATAGGATCATGATCTGGAGAGCTGAAAATGTAAACACAAGCTGGTATTGTGGTGTGACTAGCGGTTTGTGGTTTCTTTGTTTGAATATCTCAAAAATGGCACACTGGCCAGAACTAAAGAGGAGAAAAGCAGAGCTGCTACTTATACAAAAATTTGATGGTTCCAGTGCTCACATTTCATAAAGATAAAAAGGGCTGCACAATTGGAAGTTATTTTTCAATCTTTTTTTTTTACATAGTTGACTACACTCGAGGGCAGGAATTTTGTTATCAGGGATAGATAAAATACACTTTTGCCCTTAATTTCACGTGATGAGGAATACCTTGCTTGTTTTGATATGCATTTAAGCGATTTTTTCACATTAGGAATGCTCTATATCATATTTTAGGTGACTACAGCTCATTCTCTTTTCATAAAGAATTTACTGGATCATGGAGCTGGTCATTTTCCACTGTTTGAGCTTGAACATGGATTCAAATGTGGACCACATACCTCAAGGAGAGCCCCAAGATGACATTTTCTTACAGTTACAAGAGCACATACTTAAATTGGTGTAATTTCAGGGGTTTTTTTCCTTTTTGCTTCACTGGAAGTAAATGAAGCAGAATGACACTACGAAAAGGCCATGAGTCAAAAAACTAACCTGTTTGTTTCTAAGTATATCGGTCATTCTCAATAAAACCTCGTAATATAAACATAGTTTTGTTATGGTTCTGAATGTGGTGGGGAGGAGAAGACTGACATTCAGCTTATATAGCACCGGATTATATTCAGCTATACTATATTATTATACTTTTTTTTTTTAATGAGCTTATAAGATGTACATATTTGAAGTAAAATTTTGGTGTGGGGTTTTTTTCCCCCCAAGAATTTATTTTCATCAATTTTAGACTGGTTCTAACACCAATTACAAGCTTATCACTGAAAATTTAAACAACAGCTGAAAGTACAATTTGAGAAAAGCTTGAAAAAAAGCAGGGTGGTCTTCTCAAAATAGTGAAAAAAGTCCAGAAATTCTACTCGTATTAATGCAACAACTCTTTATTTAAAAGAGGAACAGTTCTGCAGCCAGTACTAGTGTTCCCTATAAGAATAGTGGTGTTATTGTTATAGTAACTCACAACTCATGAAAAGAGCATCTAGATTATAAATACTTATCAGTTAATTTGATTGAAAAATATCCGTCACAAAAAAAAGCAGGAATTTTTCCTTAAAGTACGTAGTATTACCTTATGCACAAAACCATAAGATAATACTAATCAATTTTCCTCTTCAAATACTTTTCATGTGTATTTTAGAAACATTTGATTACTTTACACAAACTGCACAACTGCAATGCCATCATAAGGTAGAACATCTTGCTTCTTTTTAATACATTACTCTATATAAGCACCCTCACAAAGACAGCTTGTGAGCATTTCACAAATTATAATAATGGAACCACCTACATGTATATCAGTGCTGACAGATCTGGATCATCTTATTTTCACCTGCAGTAAGTTCAGACTCAGCTAAAAACTAAATTATACAATGAACAGCTTTGTTGTAGGAATATGCATGGCCTTATTTTCCACCAACGTTTGCAGAACAAACACATGCAGCTAGCATAGATATTCAATATAAATGGTAATAAATACTAATGAATTTGCAATCTAACTTTTTTTCATCTGAATCGAAGTCCATTGCTTTGGGTTTTTTACATACTTCACTATAGATGGATGACTTTGTCTATTTTGATGCACACCTGTTCAATAGCCATTATCTGCAACAGTCTAATGCAACAAAAAGGAAAATGTATCGAAAAAGATCTTGCTGTTAGTTGATATGAATTATAACATCCCCAATATAATCAATTAGATTAAGAATTAACTAAAGCAGAATTTAGCATTTGGCTATTACACAAATACCATAGAATTCTGATGACCATTTGTAGTGAAGACCTTTACTATGTGCTGTGCTGAAATGCAGTGGCAGTTCTGGTCTAAAATAAGAGGACCATCAACTGAGTTGATCATGCCAGTCTGGATTTTCTAAGTTTTAAGTACCAATGTTGACCAAATACAGACCAATAAGACCAAACATTGGTCTCGTGATATGCCAGGGAAGGTTTAGATTCAATATTAGGAAAATATTAGGAAATACGTCTTCACTGAAAGTGTGGTCAAGCATTGAAATAGGATACCTGAGGTAGTGGTGGAATTACATCTTGATGTAGCATTTGAGGACACGTAAAGTGAAGTGAAGTAGTGGTGAAGGTGTTAGGTTAACAGTTGGTCTTGATCTTAGAGGTCTTCTCCAACCTAAATGATTCTATGATTCTTGTCTTTGAGCATTGTAGAATGGTTTACACAACCATGGTTTGAGTCATATTGAACATGTTTGTAACTCAGAAGGGAAAGACAGCATTATGTGAATTATTCCTTGTGTTTGAAGAGCTATCTGAACCATTTTTTTCTAAAGAAATATAAATATATACTCCCAGCAAACATGAAATAAGTTTTCGTGCAATACCACGTAATAATACATACCTTCCCCTCCTACTGGCACCAATGTAAAATAAAATAAAACCATTGTTCTTTAGTAAGCTTTGTGAATGAGCATATTTAGCACTCTTAGCTTCTGAAAAAAAAGCACCCTGTTTCTTCAACTACTAAAATGACAAAGATGTCAAGAAGGTATATATCTGTATGTTCAAATATAGGTAGCATGTATTCTTCCTCCTTAAATATATACAAAATATAAGGGATTGCTGCCTTTTCTGTCGTAAAAGACTTGATATTAAGAATTTTTTCTATTTGTATAGTAAAGCATGATGCTAGAACCAATAAGGAACAAAACTTAACTACATTATAACAGCATGTAATTATAGCAACACACAAGTAGAGTAAGAAAAACCTCACATCACTTTATTGATGACATAAATATAATCCACATCAGCCTAGTATATCTGAGACCAAGTTTAAATTACAACAGAAGTATCAAAAGTAGCTAGAACTTTACTGTTAAGCAGTGAAGAAAGTTTAACAAATGCTCAAGAAATGAAGAAGAGCTGAAAAAAGTACCACAAAATTAAAAGTCCTGCACCATGTTAATAATGTAAATAGCTCACCAACTTAAATGGTTGTTTGAAAAGTAACTGCAATATCAAAAGTATTTTCAAAGAATTAGAAGCATGATTACTTTTCACACAGTGGGCAGCCCATCCTTATACTTCAAGATAGAGTGGTTTGGACTTACAAAATGTTACTAAAGTAACATTTATATAACATTTTAATAAAGTAACATTTGTATAACAATATCAATCACATAAAAATACAGATCTAAAATGGGCAACTTCTGTATTGTAAGATAAAAAGTTACGATAGCTTCAAATTGTTTTCTCAAAAATTAAAACTAGAAAACATTTCCTTAAGAATTGTGTCCCACACATACAGTCAGAAGATATGATTTAAAAGACCTGGGCTTTATACCCAATTTTTATGCTTATTTGAACACAGCAATTGGTAGTCTACATGAGATGATTACTAATGGCATTTATTTTTCTCTTACATACTTGTAAAATAAAGCCATTAAAGATTGTATGGAGAAAATCTGAATGAACTGGGTTTGAATGTGTTTCAGAGGGATGGAGATCCTTAAGGTTACTGCTTGTGTATACAATTATGAATACATTTTGCTGTCTTCCAACACAAAAGAACAGAGCTACTTTACCAACCACTCATTTAAAGAATATTAACTTTTTGTGTATTATTACTACTACAAAATCTCAGCTCTATTGCCAAGAACAAAGTCAATGGGTAGAGTGCAACACAAAATTTGACCTTTAAAAATATTTGTAAAGTTTTCCTCTTTTTTAGAGGGAGAAAGATATTTTACTGAGTGGTTAATGAATTCAGATACTGACCATTTGACCTGGGTTTTTGAAAGTAATTAGCAGCTCCAGTTACCTAAAAGATGGAGCTAAGATGAGCAGGCAGTTTTAAATCAGCACATTTCTAATTAAAAATGATGTTATTTACAGTCACTCAATAGACGTTGTAAGCATCTGTGCTCATAAAGAAATATGCAACAAAGGATTGATTTTTTAGAGGCTATCCACAGTTCTTGAAAATAACAAGTGAAGGATGTTGAATATAAAAGGCAATTGTTAGCTAAAGGATATTATCACTCTTGCTTAAACATATTTTTCAGGTAAATTGGAAATATGTATTTTAATTAACTTTTATATCCAAGTTTTGTGAAGAAGAGAAATGTTGTCAATACTGAGCATAAAACTAAGATGAAAGGAGGAAAAAAATGTGTTAGCTTGTTGGACAAATACTGAGAAGGGGAACCACAGAAAGGACAAAATGTGAGTTTTAAGTATATAAACACTAGTAAAAAACTTCAAGCTATTAAAATACACAAAAATACTATTATAAGGTTCTGGTGTCATGAAGTAGTTTCCAGGGAGTATAATTGCTGTAAGAAAAAGCCTCTTGAGATCAACAATTGCATTTATTCTACCCAAAATTTCCTATTGCCTGTATATCATATGAATCATCGTATTATATTTCAGATACATTAAACATATATATGAAAACTACTCAATTACTCCAAAGCATTTTTAAAGCACTGATGCTAACTTTGTGACCTGTGGACTAATTGTTTGTCCTATAAACTATGTTTCTAATGCACTTCCTAGTCCACCGAAATTTTACAACTCAAAAGAGATTGAAAACTGTTGCCATAAACTGACAAAAATAGTTGCAAATAAACAAGAACCAAAGTAAACTTTAAGGTTTGGGCCAATACCAAGTTTTAATATGATCAAAAGTAGCTAGCAGACTCAGAAGTATTTTCTTGGACTTTAATAACTGGCCATTTAGACCTGTGCATTAAGTTACCCAAAACAGTCACATTGGTTTCATCAGGTAGCTAGAAAAATCTGTGGTCTCAAGACAGTTTAAGATGTTTCTCTACTATAATAATTCAAATCTATTTTCTTCAAAAGGCTTCAAACCAGAATTAAAGACTGTATATTGTATCACATTTTAACTACCCAGCAAGTTAAATACCAGCAACTAAACAATTTATAAAACTTAATGGATATCCATTTTCCATTATCTCGTTTCAGTTTTTTATTTAATTACAATAAGCTTTCGTGTTTACTTTTGCCTTGAATATTCTTCTTACCTGGATGTAGACTCATTTTTATCAGCCAAACAAAACAAAAACTATTCAAAGAACAGATCAATGATGCCTTAAATACCTGATACTGAGAGTTGACTCATTAATTCCCAGGAACTCACAAAAAAACCTAAAAAAAGCGCAAATCATTTTATAAAACAATAGCATGTGTAAGAGTAATACTTGCATCTACCTTCTTACATTTGATTATCTGAGCAAAAAATACCTGAAATGTATCCCAATTTCCACATCCTACTTTTGCAGAGAAAAGGCTTAGGTTCAATTGGTGCTTGTACTGAACTCTGGACCTGGAATAAGACAGGGAAAAAAAAGTGTTTAACAGTCAAGCTAAAATAATCGCGACTCTGTAAATGAAGAAAAAAAAATCTGGAGGCAAATGAATTTAAAAAGAAAAAGGCTGAAATTAGAAATCTAGGCAGTACTAAGAGCTTCTTCAGATCCTTTCTACTATGGGGACTCAAACTGCCGCCACATGGACCCAAATATTTAGGTCTCCAAACACCAACTGTTACAACATATAATTAAAGTCAGTTTATAGCCTTTAATCAACTGAATCAAGATAGCTAGTGAGATGAAATAAATTGCTACTGTATTTATTTATGGCACATAGCCAATATAGCTAAAATAAGGATCTTGCCTTACCTGAATAGTTTATTGCCAATTACAAATATCCTGCCTACCGAAATTACATTTCTCTCAATGTTTGTAAGAAGCTTGCTATTCAGGGTAATAACATCCTGAAAAATTGTATTTCTGACAATTCAGGTACTACAAGAATGAGACTAATCTTTTCTATTTACTTCTAGTATTTTTCCTGTGATCAACAGAGAGAAAAAGCATGATCACAATTGTACAGATTGTGTACAGTCAAGAAACTATTAAGCTATATTTTAGTTTCCTTTTCCTTTTACCAATGTCTCACGATAAAAACTGAGCTGACTGGAGTATGATGTACATGTTTAATCAACAAAATAGCAATTTTTCTAAATCAACCAAGGAGGAGAAATGTCCAGGTTTATCTTAGCTAGCCATTTATAATTTGTATTACCTCAGAAAATTTCCAAACACAACAAGAACATCATGCATTAATGTTTATAAATATAGCAGAGAATTCTACAAAGGACAACATGGAAGAAAGAGTCAGGGTAATGAAGAGGAAAAAATGCCACTTGGTGTATCTTGATGGGCTGTAAGAACTGAGACCTGCCGAAAGAGGTAAGTCAACATGATCTGATCAATAGCTTGCATAAGTCTGAAGACTGCATGGAAGGTACAAATCTAATGTATGAGTTGGATACTTTATTTTGTATTTAGCTCCAGTTTCTATTTAATGAGAAAGTACAGATTCTTTCATGTTCTGAGTAACAGGGTAAATCACAAATGATGAACAGAATGTTGTTTTCTAGAGGCACCAAGACTGCAAATACTTTATTCACTGCTATATCTCTGTTATTATTAGAGTAGTATAATCTCTACAGATTTATTTCATTCACATAGAGCTCTGTGGAATGAAGCAATTTAGGAATCCTTCATTACTTCTCTGTCATCAGAGAATTTCAAGAATCTAAAAATTGTATCCTTTTTTGTGAGGTAACTTCAAAGGTAAATGTTCTGGCTGAGCAGAAAATCTGATTCTATAGAATGGTATCATCCCCACCATCCTTTAAATAAGTCACTGTAGTCTCTGTTGTCATCATCACTATGTCCTCCAGCAGCGTAGTCATGGATAGCTTTTCTTAGGCATATCTTTACAAGTTGAGTTGAAAGCAATCTATTTTCTGCAAAATGGCTGCTTTCATTGTATACAGGACACCGATCCTCTTGTGTAGGACCTTTTCACCATGTTGTGATTGATTTTACATCTATTGAAAACAAGTCTGGTCTCTGCCATTTGTTTACCCTTGTATTCTCTCTTTATGCTTTGGTATGCATTTTTAATTAGACACACTCCAGTTCTTTCACCACTAGCTAACACTTTTATTTGGGAAGCAGTCTTTACTAGCCCTGCAAATATCCGCTGTTCTTTGCAATGTCAAGTCCTTTTCTCACCTTGCTTTGACTTGGTTATCACTTATATCACAAGTAATTCATCCATCTGTTAACTGCTCCAATTCACATTACTTGGCTTTATTTTAAAGATCTTAACAATGGTCAATGGTCTCATCTGGCAGCTGGTTTCTTGTAAAAAATGTGTCTTTCCCAAGTGACACTCTTGTGAGGATCAAAATATTCACTGAATGGGTTTTTATCTAGCAGTTTACAGGTCCCTCAGGCCCTCCATAGAACATATTGTATACACCCAGTGCTTTGGGCATGCCATGTGTAGCAGTATGGACGACTTCACCTTCTTCAGCTTTATTTCACTCTTCTCCAGCTTTCTGCCATGTTGTCTTTACGTACTGTTGGTTAATTCCTGTCAAAAAAAATGCTGATACATACCATGCATCTACATGATTGTTTAAGTTTGGATCCAGAGCATGCTTTAAAGGGAAACCATCAGAGCATTTTGGTGTTTTGATTTGCCATTTGTGAATGCTGGAAGTGGATTCTGTCATACGAAAAATGGCAGACCAGAAACACGCTTAATACAGTTCGGTTGCAAACAGGCATTCACTCTATGAGACTCAATTACAGCTATCCAAAGTAAAAAAATGCTGAAATAAATATAGAATGGTTTCCTGTTTAGCCCTACATATTTGTTCCTACTAGTCCGTACTACTCCCTAATGCAGACAAAGCCACAGAAGGAAGTTGTCTTTATTTCTTTGCCCTCACTACCTGAAATTGGTGAAAAGCATTATACTGGTTACACAGAACTTTTAGAAGCAATGTTTCAGTCCAATGTCGGAAATATCTTAAGTATTAAAGGAAGTCTAAAATTATTTTTATTGTGTCACAAATAAGGGGAAAATCTCCCACTGAATAAAGAAAAAAAAGAAATTAGGTGTAGTAATTAGGTGTTCCATCCCACATTTTTCTTTAATCCAGAAAAAAACCCACAGTACGTCCACTTTACATACCACCTTTCTCTTAATTTACAGTCTTCAATTTACAGTCTTCTACACAGTTATTTAAATAAACTGTCTCTCACAGAGTAGCACCTTTGCAATTGCCAGGGACACAAACCCACTTCTGTTTCCTCATAAAAATTTTCCATAGACACCCCCAACACAAGCATTTCCAGCGAGACTCATTTTTTTTCTTGGCCTTATCTTCTCCAGATGGTTTGTAGATGGTTCTCACAACTCAGACATCACTTTAAATAGAAATAAAAAGACAAAAGTCCAGTTTCCTTTAGGACTGTATATGAAACTTCTATTGGCTGTTGAATACTGAAACTTCCAAAATAAACAAGATCTTTTGGCACCAACTGGAGGTGGGGTGGGGCTGTGTTTATGGCTCATTGTAGGGAATGTTTGCTTTCTTAATATCCTCTCCCTTTTCAACTGGGATGGATTAAATCCAAATATATTGTTACCATTCTTCTCACTCAAATTAAGATGAGTTTCTACTTGTCATACTTTAATGGGCAGGTCTGTGCTCTGGAAGAGATGCAAATAGTTTTGTTTGCAGGTTTTCAATAATCATATGTTTCATGATTAATGAAGCCTCTTTCAAGCCTCAAACAGCCTTCTGCAGCTGATTTGTAGAACTGTTGAGAAGACTAAAAAAAGTAATCTCACTCTTATATACTATCTTTAACTAATCCTGTAAAATTTTATTCATTGTTTGTGACAAGACCTGTTACTACTCTGTATGCAGCAAGGAGTTGATCAAGCATTCTACAAGCTGTTGGGGATGTCACAGAGGTCGCCATCAGCACTTCTAACTATGTGAGTGCTTGCCAAGTGTAACAGAAGAAACCACCTCCCCATATACAGGTTTGCCAAGACAGAGCTCCAGTCCACTTCTGGGGTGAAAGGCTGCAGTTCAAGAAACTACTATTCCTCTATTACCTTTTCAGTAATAGCTCTAAGCCAAAAAGAAAAAAAAAAATTAATAATGTGCTTCTATTATCACCTCACAAGAATGACATCAGATCATATATTCCCTGCTGTATATTCATTCCCTATACTCTGTTCTACATGTTTAAACATAGAAATAAAACTATCTACGACTCTAATATTTTGTCTGACCCACAGTGCATCCTGTATTCTAATACCAAGTTCTCTAAAACTGTTTCTTCTGTTGGTTTTTTTAGGGGGTTGGGGGTTTTTTATTATTTTTTCTTTTTTTTTTTTTTTAATACTATAGCTCAGTCCTGGAGACTTCATCATGTCCTAGCACAAACTAGGACTATATTTGTCTATATATATGATTTGTAAGAAAATTGTGGCCAATCTCTCTGTGCATTCTTCTCATTCTACACACAACTCTTGAATTTTGTCACTCAGCTCTGTAAAATTAAATTATTTCATTACAGAGCTTCAGCAATATTGTTGCTTTAATCCAATTGCAAACAGACTTGGAGGGGAAATTATATACCAGGAGTTAGGAAAAAAATGGTGTGATCTTATCAAGTCTGATCCCTGTTGATCACTTCACTACAAGCAAGGATAGGTTAGTATGGGGAAAACAGGAAGAACGTAAGCATTTAGCCAAAGGAAGTTTTTATCACTTATGACAACCATCCAAGTAATAAAAAAGGGAACAAACCTTGAACATTTTCATTCAGCCTGCATTACTGCAAAGCAATAAATAAAATCTTCTATAGATTAAAGCTGGTTAGACCAAAACAATAAGGGATTCAGTAGCATGCGAGCAAGTGCCCTTCAGATTAAATGACAATTTGGAAGTGTTTAACAACATATGGTCTCTTTCCTTTGACATATACAATTAAGAATATATCTTTTTTATATAAAAATATAAAATACCATCTGTCATAAGTACAAGCATGATACTGCCTCTATATATCCAATTAATTCACTATACTTTCTAATGTAAATATTTCTCCTATTTTCTCCTTTTTTCTTCTTCTGTAACTATACTTATTTATAAAATTTCAATAAATGTATATATTTAAAAAGTCAATACTATGACTTGAAATGTAATTAGGAATAACAATGAAAGTCTGTTTCACTTTGTATTTCAAAGGAGAAGGGCCAAATTTGCAAATGGGTTGAAATGACATTGCTCATTTAAGTCAGTGGGTATAGGCATAATACAAAGATGTAACTACGTTGGTTTTCTTTCTTATACATATTAACCCAGAGGAATGCTCACTTTCCATAAATATTTGTGTTTCTTTTTTCAGAAGTGCAGAGTTCCTTAAAGACACATGACTGCAGAGTGAGAATTGAAATATAATGAGTATTTCTCATTAAGGAGTCAGAATTTCAGTGAACATGGAGTAATAATAGGATTGCTCTAAAAATCTTGGTACAAACTTCCAAAATACATAAAGCATTTCAGTTCACTAAATTAATTCTTTACCTTAATAATTTAATCTAAAACAAAAATCTTCGACCACAAAATTATTATAATGACTTTTGAGCACATTAAGACATGCACAAGTCTCAAAATACAGTCTCAAGACAGGAGCTAAGTTCTGCCAGGTTAAAACAGGAAAGAACAGTAACAGCCTGTTTGAAGCAGGGTGCAAGTTTTCCTCTTTTTGAGGCAAACATACATAGATAGACATACACATAGACACACATAGACTTTTTATTCTTTGTTTCTGAGTAATTTGGCTGTGGGTGCAGCAATAAACTCCACTAGTAGGTTCTGCATTAGTAACATGAAAAAGAAATGACTGACTGACAATGTAAACTATATTTTAATCCTTTAGTTGTTAACAATCTTTTGGAAACTTTAACTCTTGTGATTCCCTCAGCCCAGTAAAGCTGAAAAGGGATGGAAGGGACCATTATAAGACTATTGCTTTCCAAAAAGGTTGCCCCTCTTAAAAACCGGAATAGCAGGTATCATGGTAATTCCCTTTCTTTTGATTAATTTTATACTTCATGGTATAAAAACCTAAAACTTCCATGTCTGCTAAAGTGTCATGGAAGTGGTGACCGTATCTGTATCTGATGTTATTTCTGTATAATTTATAACATAGCATCTTTTCACCTGCTTCCATGTAGTTGGTCTGTGAGCAGAAAATGCTGCTCATCTTCTAATATTACATTCTCAGTTCTTAAACAAGCTTTCCAACAAACCACAAGGCTCTTCATGGTCATTCATGGCATTCATGGAGTCCTAATAAATTGCTTTTTTAGGTTCTTATGTTGTCCCAATACTTTCTAAAATATTTTCAATGTTTCAGTAACTAGGTATCAATCAAATTTAAAAATTTTTATTGTTTTAGCCATAAGTTCATAAGAGGCATTGAGATTCACACCTTGCTCACATACTATCTGGAAAAGTATTTCCTTGGCCTTGTTTTTTCCTCTTTTAATTTATAAAAGAGTTTTTGTTCCTCTCTTAACATGAGGATAAAAGAAATTCCATTTTGTGTCTCTGTTTGCATCAGAGGAATTTGCATCATTCATCAGCATGCTTTTGTCTGACCATCTCCCAATAGTCTTAGTTTGGCAAAAACTCTCTTTCCCATTTCTGCTTCTGCTACTTTTATGCACATGGCCACTCTTATTGCTCTTCTCTAAATCCTCCTCTTTTCTGCAACACTGTTTTTGAGAGTACATGCACTGTTCCCATTATAGCAACCATTCTTTTATTGATTCGATGACACATTCGTTGGTTCTCCTGCCACCCCATTGTCTCGTTCTTCGAGCACTGGTGACATTCGGCTGCAGCGAGACCCTGAGCTGTGGACAAAGATACCCCACAGCATTCTCAGCACGCCAGTTTTGGGCGCTCCTGTTCAGCCTGTGCCTCTCCGAGGTCTCCGCTCTCGGAAGCTCCTCCCCGCGGGCCGCGGGGCCGGAAGCCGCCGCCGGGTGCCCTGTGAACCGGGAAGGGCTCGGTTTGAATGAGATCCGGCTGATTCACCGCGGCCCGTGCGGCTCCGGCCCAGGTGAGGGCCCGGCCCGCCGTGTGCCCCGGGGAGGCTCGGGCGCTTCGGGGCAGCTGCGAACGAGCTGGGGAAAGCGGCGGGAGGGGCCGAGGAGTGGCTCAGCGGGGGCCTCGCCGCTGGACTCGGCTGGGCCTCGGCGCCGCAGGGGCCCTGCGGCCGGGCCGCCTCCGCCCTGGCCTGTCTTGGTTCGGCAGCGCCGAGAGCGGGGTTGCTGTCTGTGCGCTCTGGGTCCCGTCAGAGGCATCTCACGGGCGGCAGCGCTGCTGCTCCCCGAGCGAAGCAGTGCCGCGATCCCCGGCAGTGTTGCAGCTGGAGCCAGAGAGGGAGGGGAAGTTAGGGCAAAGCACTGGCTGGGATACGCGAAGGAGAAAGAAGCAGAATTAAGTAGAAAAGGAGCAATAAACAAAATTTAACAGCGCTATTTCTAGTATGCAGCCGACTTAAGTATCGGGTTTGGAGCAACTTTATGTAATATAGTTGGATACTTGTAAACAGTTGGCAAATCTGCGTGTGTGCTGGTGTCATCTCTTACAGTTGCACTTGTATTAGGTATGCTGTGGCAAAACAGAAAACCACAGGGCTTGAGACTTACTTTTTAGAGACAAGTTTTACGTAAATGCATTTGAAAGCTGTATGTAACTGAAATGGTACTAGGCAAGCTGAAAAGTCGGACAGGTTTGTATTCATCTTAGAGCTTTCAACTTGTGAGTCCGAGGTGTACTGTCTGGCTCAGGTGTAGGGAGTGCACTCGGAAGAAGACTCTGTTGAGCAGAGTCTTCACTTATTGAAACAGGGAAAAATATCTGTGTTTGTTAAGAAATTCAGAAATTGGCTTGCATATGATTTGCTTGTGAATCACTTAGTGTGACTTTGAACAACTGGGTTTAGCCTGTAGCTTAATGGAAAATCACCTGTTAAAACATGCCATGTCAGTGATACTCATTTGATATCTTGGCTTAGAAAATTATAAACTAGGGAATGCTTTTAAATTAGCATTAAATAACACCAACATATAAATTAGGTTGTAAGTTTTCTTGGAAGTGATTCACTCCTGACAAGCATTATGGAGTATATGCGAATTGTATCTACAACTGTCTTGTAACATCTAGGATGATGGAAGAGAACGATTTAGGAAAGAACAGGTATTGAGGATACCTTGAATAATAGAGAACTGGTATGATGAGTATTTGTTGGAGTTGGTGATGGTATAGTTCCACAGTAGTTGTGTGTTTACTTGCCTTTCTGCAGATTTCAGAGACGTCTATTACTTTATATACAGCATAAAATTAAAATTAATTTTGTGGGTTTCTGTCGTGATGCAACTTGTTAATGAATCTTTGCTTACCTGTAAGTTTGGTGTGAATATACTTTAGAGTATATAGTAGCTTTAGAGTAGTTTTTTTCAGTCTATGTTACTTTAGTAACTCCAGCTCAGCAATGAACGTAGTAGAATTAGGTTTGCTGTACTTCTGGAAGTCAGAAGGCAGAGTCCAAGAAGCAGACCTGCAAACCTTCTAGTCCAGCTCGTGTCTATTGAGATTCAGATGTATGTGATCCTGAAATAGGATCTGGATTTATAAAACTGGGCACATGTGTAATTCTGAACTTGCACTACTGAGACTGCACTCTTTCATGACATGGTTGATCTTTAGCTTTAATGAACAGATGACTGACAATTGGTGGTAACATCAATATTGTTTTTTCTCTTTTCATACAAAATGTATAGGAAGATAGACCAGCCCTGCCCCCTTTCTGCCTTTTCATATGTGAAGTATCTGTTCTGGTTTGATTACTTGACCTATTCTTTTCTTGCTGAAATGATATTTTTCTGCAAGATGTAATTTCTCAACTGATTTGCCCTTGTAGCTGTTCATCATCCCTAGTGAAGCTGAAATGGTTACAGTTGGAGCAGAAACCTTAAACCACTTTTTTAGTTGCTGTTAATGAAATTGTTGATCATCTGCTATGTATATCTTCTCAACAGGAGATCTGCAAATTCTTGTACAAAACTTATTATGTAGTCTCAGGTGGAGAAACTGAGTTTTTGAAGATTATTTGCATCAAGTCACTCAGTGTACAAATTGCGAAGTAAATTGCTGTCACCTGAGTCAAGCCTGATACTCTCTCCACTAATAGGACAGTTTAGTAGCCAGTGTTTTCTTTCCTGTGTGTGTTGAAGCTGATTTTGATATTTGTTTTTTAACTAACTCAAAGTTGCCAGCCTAGGAGACCCATCTTTCATTGAGGGATCGCGTCATGGAGTGCTAATGCTAGATAAAAATAGTGCACTGTAGTGTGAAACTCATGTGTCTCATGCAAAGAGATACAGTAATTTAAGATCATGTTTCAAGTTGATTTCAAAATACGTGCTGAAACATGCCAAGTATAAATACAGTACTATTGGTTTATACCTACATGTGTATATATATTTGTGTGTAATCCTTTTATATCATTTCATCCCTATGTTGCCTAAGGAAAAATGTTTTCATTATTAAAAGTCAGCATTTAAGTAACTTGAAAGTACCAACAAATGATGAAGCAGAGTTCTCCAAATGGGCAGCTCTTTTCAATTATTACAGTTACCCAGCAGTAGTAGTATTAGCAAATATTAGACATGGGTTTTAAAATTTCTGTTTTCAGATCAGTTTCAAGATGCTCTATGTATACTTTCACTGCATTATTAATATCCACAGACTTTTCCCTTTTGAGGCTAGGACAGTTAAAAGAAAACTACAACAATAGAAGCATGGATTTTTTAATACTATCCTGTGGCCAAGATTTTTCAGTGAAATCATAGACATAGTTTCAATCATAGACATTCATAAGCAGAGAAGCTACTTAGCTCGTTTTTTAAAGCCACTAGTTACCATAATGATCTCAGTGATGGAGCGCCTGTTATCCAAATCCTGCTTGCACCAAAATGCAAGTTTGTTATGATTATAATTGTCCTTTTGCATTTTCCGGGTATGGAACTATTTGATACATGTATTCACTTCCTTAAAGCTTTGCTTTAAACAGAGACTGTTAACTCTTCCTTGCAGACAGAAGGAAACATTATCAAAATACCTTTGCTGGCTTTGGAGGGAAAAGAGGTGAGATTTACTCAGAACTGTTTGTTTACTTTTCTGTCTTTTATTTATATGTGTGTGTATGTGTTTGCAAATATAGGGAAAAAACCAATAGGTAAGTTGCATAATCAAAACTAGCTTTTTGCACTTCATAGCAGAGAGAGGAAAAATTCTCGGCTATAGGTGACCATGCTGTGTGCCTCCCTGGGGAACAGATCAAGCTCACTGTTTCTTTAATACCCTTGTAGTAAGTGGGAAAGGCAATGCAAATTGCCTGGGTGGTCAGCTTGTTAAAAGTGAATTGGATTATAACTGAAGCCCAATTGAAGAACTGGATCCAGTTCTGTTGTAGCCTGTGTTGCTGGCTGTTGTGATCCTGGCTCATGTGATCTCTCCTGGATTATATCCTTCTGCAAAGCTGTCAGAAGTATAGAACTTTTCATTTGAATTGTTAGTGGAATTCCACCCCAGCCTGTCAGCACTGAGAAACTGTGATTTGTTTTTTCTCCTATAACTTTCCAGGAAGGTGAACATACCTTTCTTTGCTCTTGTGCTACTTTGAGATAAGGTTCAGAAGGGTCTCTTTTAAATTACCTCAGTTACTAATAAAGCAAAACAAAAACCCCTACCCAAACAAAAGCCTCAAAACCAACCCCCAAACCCACACATTCTTCGGGCAGCTTTAGCTTAAAGAATAATTTGACATAAATGTCTTCTGGAGTCTGGATTAGTGTTAGAAGCAATCAGCTCTTCAAAGACCTCTTTTTCTGTTACATCAAGACAACTGTTTCTGGAATGCAGTGTGAATCCTCTCAGAGAAGTGAACAGGGTTAAAACCAACGTTTTTGTTAACCTATCAGTTTACTGCAAGGCTGCACAAATGGCTGTCCTGGCAGTACTGAGAAAGCAGCATCAAGTTGGTAAGCAGCAGCTTCCCCACTGCTCCTTATGTTAACACTGACATTGAAAAAAATGTCTATCAAATCATGGCCACAGATCATTTCACAGATCTGTTTTAAAACACTGCTCTACAAATGATTGAGTGGATGCAATTAGTGGGCAGTGTTCTCTGGGAGGAGGAGAACATGAATTTTAATTCCTAAATTGAATGTGAAGCAACCTTTCTTAACATGAATTCAGGCAAACCTGAAGGACTCTGTGACTTTTCCAGTCACACAAACTGCTCCTGCAGAAATAAACAAAACTATCTGTACCTGCAGACTGCTCTTAACCTTGGTACTAGACATCTTAGCTAGACAAGGTCTTCTAAAATAGTAAAAATGGACCATGGTTGCAGTTTCTAACAGCATTTTAAACAATCAATTAGCTTTAAATTGCTTAAATGAATTATTAAAATACTCTTCCATGTCATTTTGAGAATCTTGGAACTTACTTTCAGTGTTCTGGATACTTGAGCAAGATGTAGCATACACCACTTCAAGGGATTACATGGTAAAAGGAAAAAGAAAATCCAGCAAACATTCTTTGGGCTATTCTTCAGTGATGCTTTGTCCTTTTGGGGGTCATCCATGTAATGTTTCTTTTTACATGGGCTACTGTTTCTGAATTTTACTGGTTTTCTCCCCTTTTTCTTTCTATTTCCTTGTATAGGAAAGAGACTTACTGGTGTCATCTTTACAGTCAGAAAGTGGGAGCTGCTGCCACATTTGTTCTGTGATCACTTCTTGCTAAGCACCAGGTTAGAAATGCATATTTGCTTTTTTTGTAAAGGCTAAAGTTATCTTAATTAGGGTCTAAAAAATTTTGCTTAAGCTGTTTTAAGGTTTAGAAAAACATTGTTTCATAAATGGAATTTATGGCTGAAATAATACTTAGGTACAGTACATTGACAAAAAAGTAGTTTTGATTTGGTTCACTAACCTAAATTCTTCAGATGTTTATACAGAGTAAACAAATATGCTTAGGTCCAAATACTCTATAACCTACTAAAACATTCAATTACAAATCAGCAAGTAAAATACTAGGTGCCACAACTCGTGGAGGTAGTGAAACAATTTGCAGTTCATCTAGAACTGTTTTTTGGAGATTTTTCTGTTTGTGCTGCTGTCTTAAAAATCTGAATATCTCAGTTCAGTGATTAGTCAGTGACAGTTAGGGGGGAAATCTCTCCAATTGTGTAAGGCAATGAGATTTTTTTGTAAGGTTTTGCTGATAAATAATCTTCCTGTTTAACGCAGTAGTCTAATCCAATTTTAATATGGCAAAATATGCTTCTCTAAGTGATGTACTATTCTGTTGAATTAGAAACTGGAATAAACTGTGTAAATAAAATTTTAACTAGTTAGTACTAACTGTTGCTTTTCACTTGCATTAAAAGGTTTGTTATTCAGTATTATTTCCTGAATGTACATAGGTAATACACCTCATCAGTTTATGGAAGATGTGTAATTGTAGAAACACCCAGTTTTATGGTTATCAGTTGTAGAGACCAAGAGTTTCTTAAAATAAATGTACAACCATGATGGATTAAAATAATACTTTTAGTAGTTTAAATTTACTCCTCAGTTACTCTTCAGCCCTCATTAGTGTCACAGAAGATGAATCATTGTGTTTTTCAATGGAGGAGTATCTACCGCAAGGGGTAAAATGAAATGTAGTTGGCGTTAATTTATGGTAACATTGTGACTGTTTCATTGAAGCCATTTAACATATGCTTACATAATAGCTTTAAACAGCAATTTAACCTTTCCCAGGAAATCCTACAACTTGATTTGGAATATATTGTAGTTCAGGATATAAAAGTATATGCACTGTGTGCAGCTTTTGCCTCTAATAAAGAAGCTTGGTTTCAGTGACTGTGAAAAAGAGAAGGATAACCATTGACCCTTTAATAAACTCCTCTTTAATTCATACGGTGCCAATGGAGCTTTAAGAAAGTACTTACTGTTAGTGGAGGCTGCAATTGTTGGGTTCACATGTACCTACAAAATCAAGGGAGTGAATCAAATTAAACTAATAGCTTGGTAGTACATTGAACTGGGGAAGTGAAATTAGCAAATAGAGCAACTCTTATTGATCCATGTATCTTTGATATTGTTATCAAATTATTAAAGTAGGAATTAAAGTGCTGTTTCTGTGTGTGTGTAGAAGCTTAAACTATTTGTTTTAAACTTATACTGCAATAAAGCATATTTACTCTCTAACCGGTAAAAATACTATCAAATGTCAGAAGAAATAGTGAGATTACATTCACCTTCAACTTTTGTTTTTAATATACAAAGCAAATTTGGTTTTCAAGTTCTTTTGCATAATTACCTTTTAAAAGAAGGCTGTTGAATGTATTGCTAATGTAGTTTGAAATCATGTATATAATCCTCTTATTTGTAATGTAACATCCATTTGGAAGATAAATGTATTTCAGAAATCATACTTCCTTTTATCACCTAAACAGGCTTTGTTGTGTTGTATTAAAACCTGTCCAATTAAAATCATAATTTCTGTTGCTTTTCTTTGTATCTTCTGTTTCACGAATAAAATACACCACTAATGTTTTCTAATTTCTGTACGCCTTGGAAATGGCCTGATTTGCTGAAGACAGCATTTAAAAAGTAATATTTGGAGTTTGGTTTTTGTCAGTAACTGAGTTTTGTTGTATAAAGCTAGGAAGTTGAAAAAGACAAGAAAGCAGGATAAAGTTCTGTGAAAACTGGGACAGAACCTCTACTTAGGTATCCACAATGTTGTTGTTTCAACAAGTTATCCACAAGTTGTTGTTTCAACAATAGAAAGTGAAAAAACTGCAGAGAAAGAAACATCACTGTAATTTTTTTAGCTGGAGACCTTAACAGCTCTTTTTCCTGGAGATCACTCCTTTGAAAGTTGCAAGACACAGAAACTGCTTTTTCCTTTTTTAAGTAACAAGTTGCATTGATCGGAATAATCTTGTGCTAAAGCAATGGCACATGCAACACTGGAAATGTATTAAGTGACTGTACTGTCACTAGTCTTCTTACTATATACACATTAAATGTTTACTTTACAGTATTTCTTTTGGTATAATGAGTTCATTAAAAAAAGCTTTTGATGCTAATTCAGAGATCCATAATCTGCTTAGTGTCTTTCACATGTAGTTTTGATGATAACTGACAAGCTGTAAGTTAATTAGTGCAGAACTTACTAATGAGGATGCTAAAATCCTTACTTTAACATTTTTATTCATGATTTTTTAACAAACTGAAGTAAATTCAATTGTATATCTAGTAAGTTTTAGGAACTTTCTGGCTGTAGGTGCTGATCATAAGCAATAAAAGTCTCCGAATTAATTGAATGGTAGGAAAGTTTTGAGAAGTTTGACGAGAGTGCTTGTCCTCAGAAATGGGTATAACCCAAAACCAAAGCAATAAAACAAAGTCTGTTAATTAGCATGGAAGACAGCTTCTTGAATTAATATGTGGTGTTAATTAACAGGAAGTCTGATGTTGTGTTGTAATTACCACCAATATTTTTGACATACTCAGTGACTGAAGGTGAATTATATAGATAGCAATTTAGTAAACATTTCAGAGCTTGGGAACATTTTTCTTTTGTTTCTGTTTTTCTAGAAATATGGATAGACTTCTGCGACTGGGAGGAGGTATGCCTGGGCTCGGACAGGTGAGTATATAGCTTGTCAATCTTTAATCAATTCTGGAATATTTCTTTTCTTATATTTAAAAGCAGCATCTGAAAAACCCCAGAGTTCATAGGAATAATACTTGACTCTAGAAATTGTTTATGTATATGCAAATCATTGTTATGGCCTGACTTTTTTTTTTTTTTTGTCAGTATGAATTCTTGTGTTGGCACTGAGTTTACATAATATTTATAAACCTTTCACTTGGTGTCTGAACATTTTAAAGTTTGAATTGAAAAGCATTGGAAACATAAAATATTTTAAAAATCAATTTACGATAATATGGAATTTCAGAACATGAAGAGTGTTCTAAATGGCAGAACGTACCCACTGCTCCTTCATAAATGATACATTTCAGTCCTTGGGTCACCTTGTGAGGGGCATTATAAGATACTGAAGTATACATAAATTTCAAGAGGTAATCTGTGCTGAATTTATCACTTGTAGCTACCTGTATATTTGTTTTATTGTGTCTGCTCTTGTTGACTGTTGTCCTCACTACTGTAACATTACTCACAGCAAAAAGGCTTCCCTGCCAGCTGTCCTGTTCCAGTGACCTATTCACACACTGTATGGCTTCTCCTGCCACTACAGCAAGTCCTAGTGCTTTTTGCCTTGGTCAGCTGGCATGGCCAGCAGTCTTCAAAAATAAAACCAAGCTGAACTTACTCCATTGTGCTGATCACTGTGGATACAGGGGAAAAAAATAATTAGTAACTTCTTTGCTTGAGATTTATAGGAAGAGTTATTTCCCTAAGGAATGGGCTCCAGTGTTATTTCCTTTGAGGTCTTGGCTGGCTGCACTAGCTGGCCTTTCTCTGCCTTCCTCATCTGTCTCCAGGGCTCTGTTCTAAATCAAGAATTCAGACTCTTATTCTTCTGGAGAAATCGGTTCTGTGTGTCTTGGACTTCATGATGTGTGTGCCAGGTTGCTTCTGGGATGACTGAAATTGCTAAACCCAGAGCTTCTTTGTGTGTAGTGCCTTTGTGTCCAGTATAACTACAAAGAGGGTTTAATACTGAAGCATTTGGTGAAATATTCTAGGCTGATTTACAAACTCTAGGTGTTTTGCCAAATAAACTGTAACTTTTGGTGCAAAATTTTTTTCCCTTTTTATAGCTAAAATTCTATTCACGCTCTCTTAGTGAATCTTCAAGCCGCCCTCAGTTATTTTTAGTTTAATTTTCTTAAACAGTTATTTCTCTTGTTCCTCTGAGCTGCCAGCCTGCTTCATGACTCTTCATTTTTTTAACATCTGTGCAGTCTAATCTCTCAAGCTTTCACTTCTTAGTCCTCTCTGAACTTGACGGATATCAAAGCTGTTTTTCAAATTTACAGTTAACTCTCTGCTGTTTTCCGAATTTTTCATCTTTAAGTTTGCTAGAAAATTGTGGCAGACAATGGAATATAACATTCAGAAGAAACTCTGAACTCCTCTGGTAACTTTGGCCTGCAAAGCTGCTTTGTGTTTGTTTAAATATGGAATTGTCTCTTAAATGAGTTGATGAATATGTGTTGGATTAAAAAAAAAAAGGCAGAAAACTGAATTGCTGTTTATACAAGTTACTGCTTGCACTGGATGTCTTGACTACTTTTATAGTCTTTTAGTTTATTAAATCAGCAGGAAGGCTTTTAAAAATATATATATTTTTATGTCCTTAAAGTACTGTGTTTCAATGGACCTTCAAAGGTCACTACTGTTCTGATTATCAATTGATTAGTAATTGAGATTGAGAGATAGTCCAGAGGGAATCAAGTGTCTTTGAGTTAGAAGAGAGAAGGCAGATACTTCTTGGATAAACTTTGTAGTGCTAGAAAGTAAACAGTTATTACTGTATGTTTTCACTAAACTTTTAAACAACTGTTTGTTTTAAACAACCATACAAAGCTTTTTGTTTTTCTTATTGCTGTGTCACAGTTGTTCTGAGCTTTTGCTTTAAAGGTTGAACATAGTAAAAACATCTGAGTGAGTCATTCTTGCTAGCATAAGAATCATCTGTGTATATAGTCTGGTAGAAAAAGAGGCATTTTGAAAGTAGTTTTATCACATAATTTGGGCATTATTTTTTGCTTGTAGCTAGGGTCTGCTTAGCAAGAGGACTGCATCACATAAGGTCTGCTGACAGTCCGTTTGAGTTCTCTGTAACTGATGTTAAAGTAACAGCAGATGCTTGGTCAGCACAGTTCTTTTTTGATCTCTGCCAAGGCATTCTTTCTCATTGACTTGCTTTAGCTTCTTCAGCAGTAGTTACTTGGCTCTTTCCCCTTGGTAAAAGTACCTCTTCCTATTGTTATCTTGTTTAGGGTTTTTCGGTTTTTCCCTTCATTTCCAAACTCAAATATTCTGTCCCAAATGCTCTTTGAATTCATGTTTTTGCAATATTCTATTCAAGTCTTTTGGTGTACTGTATTCCACTTGAGAACTACTTTCACTGAACTTGTGTTTCTCTTTTCTTGTTATCTGCTCCTTCAGGATGCTATTGAGTGTCTGACTGGCCTTCATTTGTCCAGAGGTGGTCAGTGCTAAGTCACAACTGCCCTAAGGCTGTCATCATGTGACTAATAAACAAATTTTTAAGGAAGTAATCTTCAAGTGGTATTTGAATAATAAGCTTTCCCTCCAGTGACTTGTGGCTTAGAAATCTTGAGCCATTTCTTCTCTTTTAGTCATAGGTGGACAAAGGACTGTCTTTGTGGGGCAGCAGGTGGACAAGAGAGGAAGGGGGAAGAGAACCTTATAGCTTTTGGCATTACATAAGCCATTCATAGTATTTTCTGACAGTGCACTTGGTCATTAACTCTGTGTTCTTTCTATGGAGAGGTACCTGTATTTAGTTTTGAACTTGATGCCAAAAATGTGATCTTCTTTGGAACACTTCCTCATGCAGAAATTGTTTGTCTTACATGACTGGTGTTGTACACCTGGGAAATAACCTCTTATTGTCTTGAATTTCTGCTCTTGTGGTAAATGCATAAGGTGAACCAATCATGGAGGCTTTTTCAAAAAGATGTAGGGGAACTGTAACAGATTGAGAGTGTTGTGATGTCCCAAAGAAAATGCTTTTTACTTTAATTTCCCTCCCTGTAGTTAATGGAAATTAAGATTTTGGCAATGCCCTTTGCCCTTGTTTTTCTTCATTTGTATGGTTGTCTCTCTTTCTCCTCCTGCCCCTTACCATGTTGGGGGTTTTTTTTAGTTATCTTCTCTTCCTGATTCATTTCCATCTTTCCCTGTTCATACCGCTGGAATACTGCCTACCACAGAATTTCACTAGTGATTTAGTACTTTACTTTGCATTGTACATTTGCTGCAGACAAATTAACAGGCTTTGTGGGGTACATAAAAGCATTCTACTTATGTAGCAGGCAGGAATTTGGAGCAACACTCCCCTTCATTTTGTACGCTGAACTATTGTTTGCTAGTGAAATCAGTTCCACATATGCCTCTATTAGGCAATCCTACTGAGTATTGTTAAAGGGTGTGAGCAAATTAAGTGCATTTTAAGCTGAGCTTTCTCTCCCCAACACTTTCAGAACAGTAGTCCAAGCAATACTTGGACTACTAATACCAATCTTGTCCGTGCTAGCACATGCTGAATCCAGATGTGATAGGAACCAGTGAAACAATGACACTTCTTAAAAATGCTGTTGAAGTAATTTTTCAGTACTTGATGGATTTTTGAAAATGTTCATTTACACTGCTCTGTTCATGCAGACAACTGTTCTAGTACAATAAATGAAAAATAAAACTCATTCTGTAATTTTGAATTAACATATTTGATGACAGAGGGGAAGGGGAAAAAATCCAAATAGGAAGGGAGGGGAAGACAGAGAACTGACCTGTATCTTACAAGGAGTGTTTACACCTTGACTTGGAATATAGAAAATAGAAGTGCAGATAGCTATTTTATTTGAATCATGGACTTGCCAATTAGCCATCAAGTGCTTCCATCTGTGAAATAGTTGATCAGATGGGTTATCTGGGATGTTTCCAGATTAGGGCATTGTAAATGGCACTTGAAAACTGTCACTTTGATTATGAGGCTTGAAGCATTGCACTGCTTGATGCTGTGGAACCTTTTTCCCCTTGTATGATCATGAGTTTTTTAGAACATGCTTATCCTATTCAGTAAATCTGTGGCACCATAGGAACTTGGGAGACCGGCTGCTAATCTAAAGTTCTGTTTCTTCTGCTGATCTAGGCAGGATGGTTATTAGAGAAGAATACAGTGCACTCTTCTGCAGGACTTCTGCATAGGAGTTGGTGCTCTGGCAGGCAGAGAAGGGTCAGACTCAGTATAGATCATTCCAAATTAATAATTGCATGCAAGTTTCCTTGGATTACTTTATTAAGCTGACGTGTCTGTTGAAGTACATGACTTGTTCTTGCATCTTATATCTTCTGTATGTAAACAAAAAACCCACCAACAATAAAAACTGAAACCCAAAACAAACCCAGACACCTCCATCCCTCCTCTCCAAAAAACCTCACACCAAAAACTTCAAATGCTTCAGGTATGCCTTTTGGGAATACTCTGCCAGGGTAATAAATCTGAATTAGAGCTCTTAAAATTGTGCATCATTTTTGTGCCATTGCTTCTGAGACATTTTCCAGCAAAGTTCTCAAGTACGAAGGATGCTACTATTTCTGGAATTCCAGTGTAGCTTGCAGTAGGTGAGATGGTGTACAATTTGGGCGGTTTATTCCAGTTCTGCGTTTTTTCCCTGGAAGCTATCAACCCATTTAAAGGATAAAAAATGTTCTCAGTGAATTAAAACATTTTTCATCCATTAAAAATATCTGACATCAACTTCTGTAAGAAGTTAAGAAGACTTAATCAATTGCCTACCTTCTATAGAAAGTCTTAGCATCAGATCATATATCCAAAATATATGATTTTGTTTTAAGGAGACAATAACCACCTTATATAGTAAATATGATATAGTAAATATGCTGTTTTTCTTCCATAGGGTTCGAGGGGTATTTTACTGCATTGATTAGTGTTTTAGTGAAGGGCTGTGCAGCGAAAGCTTCATACCAAATTTAGGGTACAGGTGTGGCCTGGGTCTGCTTACACTGGAGGCAATAACTCTGTGGGTCGACTTAGGCTTATTTGAAAGTTGTTGGGGACTGCTAAAGGCAGAGTATATTTTTCCTGCATTTGAGCAGAGCTGATTTATTGTAACATGATCTATATCCTAAAGGGCTCATGGGAGAGGGAGATAGACATATAATAGAATTGGTTTAGAAACAGTCATATCATTGTACTTAAACCCTGTGTGTATTTTGTGTTATAAAGGCTGTCTTACAGTAAGATGGCTGCACTACAGACACACCTCACATTTTAATCACAAACAAACCTAAAAGTAAAAAAGCTGGTGAGTTGTGTCTGAGCATTATCAGTTTCCTCTGATCTGCTATTTTACTCTAGAGACCATTTTTAGCTGCCTTCTCTTGGCCTCATATCTTAAACTTCCATATTTCTAATAATTAGGCAATTAGCTTCTCTCTCTTCAATTTAATTGCCAGTGTAGTCCAGCCGACTTTCCCCAGAAGAGGCAAAGGAGCTTGGACAAGGAAATGAGTGTAGCCATAATGAGAAAGAACATGAGGAGCGAAAGACTAAACAAGAAGAGACATCCTTGTGCCTTCTGCATTACACCTATTAACTTATAATGTTCCTTTCTGTAAGTTGCCTTACAGTGATTGATACAAGTTGTATCTTCTTTCTGAAATACCATGCTAAGTTGCAATGCTACTATCCAGCACCTTTGAACAGGGGCTTCTGCTTGCTTCCTGCCGTGTAGAAGAGTCCTCTTTAGGCTTTTCCTGGAAGTTTGAAGTGTTCTTGTGTTAATAGTGGTATGGTTTTGGCCTGGGTTGGTTGGTTTCTTTTCAAGTGCTGCAAACAACCTTCCTACGTATTGCTCCTGAGTCTCCAGCTCACCTGCTCATATCCACAGGACCAGCTCTTCACAACAGAGAACCTGTAGGCATATAGAACCCAGTGCATTCTTCTACATATTGAGTAAACTGCTTTACTGCTTAAAGTGTACTTTGGGGTGGTCTCAGAATTGTGTCTGGAATAAGGCAATTAAAAATTTGCTTTAGAGACTTCTGGAGGCAGACAAAAATCTACAAATGCAGACTTGTCGTGTACATTGAGGCTCTTGGTTCTAAATCCCACTACCCTCTGCAAATCTGATAGGAATAGATAGCAGGTTAGTCCTGTTTTTTATTCTGGAGTGAAACTGAGCTCTGGATTTTCTTTTTATTTCCAGTAGATTGAGGTTGTGAAAAATAATAGTTCTTTCCAAAAGGATGTACAGTGTTACTGAGGATTTGTTGTGTCCCTGATCTTATGACTTTTTGCTAATCATAACGTTGTCATACAATGATAGAATGGTTTGGGTTCGAGGGGACCTTTAAAGGTCATCTAGTCCAAATTGTCCTTATACTTGATAATAAGGAGTATTAACTGCAGTGATGCAGCATACTTTCCCTTGCTGGGATATGCACCTCAATGAATTTGTAGCTTATATAAGACAGAGGAGACACTGAACCAGGAAAGATGACACTTAAATGGCCATTTCTTGTACCAGTTGTGTTGGGAAAATTGCAGAAAGTCTGACTGCTGCAAATTACATCAAGGTGATATATATAAATAATTTTATAGCGTGAATACATGTTAATATTGGGTAATAAATATTTATTTCTCATAAAAAATTAGACTAAATAGAATGACTGTAAAGCACATTGTAGTAAAATTAATGGACCTCAAAATAACTTCAATTAACATCATTTGATGCCAAATCTGGTAAATACTTTTTTCTTAGTAAGTTTTAAGCCTCCGTCTTCAACAGTATTTTCAAAGGTAGTGTTGGAAAACAGTAGTACTGGCTTTTTTGTAAAAGACCTTTTAAAATTTTGACAATTTTGGGCAATTAGATGAATGAAACATGTTACCTTCTATCAGCATGTGGAAAATTCTGCATGTGCCCACACTGGTGAATTCCTATACCTCTTCCATTAAACTGTTAGTAGTGCAGTAGAGATTACTAATAGATGGATAAAATGGAAACTTGAGCTAAACTCTGATGGCTTCCTTTTGTTAACTGAAATTCTGGCCAGGTTCTCCAAGTGTCCCAGTAAACTGGAGACTACTTATGTTTGAAGTTCTGCTTGATTAAAACCAATCAAATAATAACAACAAACAAAAGCACCACAAAAAACTACAACAATAACAACAACAAAACCACAACCAAAAAACAAACCAAAAACCACTACACACACACAAAAGAAAACTGCAAAACCCCACAGAAACTGAAACCGCAAACAAGCAGAAAAACTAAGCAANAAACCACAACCAAAAAAACAAACCAAAAACCACTACGCACACACAAAAGAAAACCGCAAAACCCCACAGAAACTGAAACCGCAAACAAGCAGAAAAACTAAGCAATGATGTCTTGGCTCTGCACCAGAGAGGTGCTGGCAAACTTATGATCCCAACCCGTTTAACCAACTGCTCAAAGCGATACAAAGTTCTGTGTTCTGCAGTTTTGGTTTTTGAAGATACAGGAAGATGGGAAATGTTACATATTTTAAGTCCATCTATGTTGCTGTTTATGGAGTTCTGTCATAAATGTGAACCTGGATAAACTTTTTTTAGAAGACAGAATTTTGTAAAACATACTGAGACAGTTTTTATCTGGTCTGTTAAGGTGGGGGTTTTTTCAGAGGTTTTCAATTTAAAGTAGCAGTTGATGCCACAGTACTTCCCTAGTATCCCTACTCCATTTTTGAGTCTATGAGACTAAACATGTTACTACAGTTTTTATTTCATCTGACATATGGTGTAAGAAGACAATGTGATCCTTTGAGAAATCTAGGCTTATGGTATTTTGTGGTCTGTTATGTATGCTTAATTATAATTGGTATAAAAATGGACCTAAACATACAAACTGTTTAGGCATAATGCTAGTTTCAAAGTCTAATCCTGTTGATGTGGATCTAACTTAAAAATTGTGTGTGTACTAGCTTGAAAATACCACAGTGCAAAGTAATGTATTTTTCCTTTTTTTATGAACTCTCTGATCTTTAAAATTTTTTTATGACCTCAGTAATTTTTTCTGTCATGACTGATCATGTTAACTTCCTGTACTGCAGAAAATGCAATGTGTGGCTTCTGGTGTTTGTCATGGCAAAGTTGCTAGAACCGTTGAGATCCAGGAGTATGGTTTACTCCCTTTGCCACTTCCACTGATGAAACATGAGTTGGTAGTTTCTGTAAGTGTATTGTCTCAGTACAGGAAAAAATTATTCTACAATCCAAATTCTGTTTAGATTTTTAGGCTTAGCAATGTGTAAAAAGCACTATGCTGATCTAAGAAATCTTTTATTCTTTATATCAATGTATCACCAGGTTGTACCACTTAGTGACAAAGAGCAAGTAGAGATGAGCAGTGGTACTCTGGTGAACTTCTAAGGTCTTATTATCACTAATACCCTGCCTCCTCTGCACTCATGCTCATGTTTGTGTGCTCTCTGCAGGTAGTATTCTGGAATGGCTTTTTTCCCCTCATACCAGACTATACACACATGGTTGAATTTACCTCCACAAGACTGTAGTTTTAAGCTTTCTTTGTGTTCTGATCCTTCTGTGCATCCTTTAATGTGATAAATTACTATTTTACAATGATTGTCATTGCATTTATACCTCAGTTGCCTTTCTCCCCCTTACCTACATAATAAAATGTCATCTTTACCTGAAACACTTGTTCTGGAGGAGGTAGAGAAGGGAAATGAAGAAAAAGTGTGGGGTGAATTCTTATTTAAATTCAAAAGTAATGCAAGGGAGGTTTTTGTCTTGTTTTTTTTTTTTTAGTTAATCTTTCTCAATTGTCTTTGGATATAACAGCTGAAAATACGTATTGAAAGGGTTAAGTCGGCATGAAAGAATTCATTTCCACTTTAATGACCTAGCCTTGCTGGGTTAGGACGATGGGGAACATGCTTCTGACTTGTACTCCTATTGCCAATTAACACCTCCTATAACAGGTTGCCTCAGCTAGTCATTGAAGCAGAGGCAGTAGAAATAGTTTACATGCAGCTTGTTTTTCACACTAGTTGTTTAATACTCACAAAATTAAAGTATTAAAACGTTCTTTCTTACCTTACTGGGAAAGAAAGAAAACACTATAGCAGTTGTGGTTTGCTTGTATGTCCTGTGTTCATGTTTAAATTGCTCCAATTGCAAAAATAAATTGAAAAAAAAAGTAGTCAAGATTGTAGCAGTCTTATATTTTACACAGTAATATGTTCTTTGGTGCATTAAAGCTAAGATGTGCTCTACAGTACTTTAGTTCAGTGCCTTTGGGTTTTTATTACAGTTGCCCCCGCAAAACCGAATTTCTTTGAAACAGCAATGATGTATTTCAAAATCATCTTTTGTGCTGTTAGCATGACACCAGAGCAGTGTTTAAGATCCATTTAAACAATAGAAAGTGTATCCATTTGTGGACTGTTTCTCAGTTGCTCATGTAATTAATCAAGTCCACCTTCTATACCTATTTGAATAGATGTAAAATAGTACAAATAAAGAGCAGTGCTCTAAAATGACACTTTAGTTCACGTTTAATAATAAAAGTGGCTAAATAATTGATATCAGTTCACACTAAGAGAAAGGTGAAGTAATATACCTAAAAGTGTTAACAAATTTGCTAAAAGGCCTGAGTAGATAACACTTCAAGGCGTTAGTTTTTATCCTGTTAGAATGGCAAATGCCTTTAACACTTAGTCAACAAGGGCTGCCCAAGTAAAGGGCTGCTTTTTAGATTGGATCATTTCTTTAACTGTTTGAAACAAAAATAGTATCATGCATAATGTAATATTACAGTCTAATTTTCTGTTCATAACTTGCATGTGATTCTTTTTCCGTTACAAATTGTACTAAAAAAGAAAAATGTATTTGAATAATGCTAACTTAATTTTATCAATTATTATTGAACTTGGGATTCTGCCATTCTAAACAAAAACAAACCCAGAGTTTGGTTGGGTTTTATGAGATGGCTGGCCACCAAGCAGCTCATTTCACTGGCTGACAGCATGTATAGTTGATTCAGAATAAACATCCATTTTCAGTAAGTAGCACATAACAGTATTTTTTTTAAAGTTTTTTAATTTTAATAATTACTATATCCAGCTTATACAGGCATGCTTGAGAAAAAGAATATTCAATATTCCTTGCAGTTTCCAAATCTGATTTTTCTCCAGTTCCCTGAGAAATAATCCAATAATTCTGCGTTTTCTGTTTTGCAGTGAGGTGGACAGTCTTCCAAAACTGTGCAAGTGGGATAACTGTCTGTCCTTTGAATACCATAGTGTAACCAAAAATACCAGCAAATTTTTTGCATTGTAGATACAAATGCTTTCTTGTTTGGGTTCCTGACACCAGTTAATTTAATTTGGTACTCTGCTTCATAAGGATGATGCTTCTTTGTTAAAGTTGGCAAGCAGTGAAGTTTCTGAACAGTGGTAATAGCACATGCTGTGGAGGGTCAGTGAAAAATACTTGCCTCCATGTAGAGATTGGCTAATAAAGTCTTTCTGCTTCTTTTGTTGATGAAAGAAATGCATAAACTTCTGTGAAAGACTAGCAGAAACAGGCCAAAGAGATCTCAAAACATATAACTCATATCTAGCTCCCACATACTGTGTAGCTCACATGGAGAAGGTTGGGCTGTCACTCCAGGTCTGTGTTAGATTATCAGCCATTTGTGGAAAAGAAGGTGATCATAGATGGAAGTAAGTTGGTTCCAGTTCCTAAATATCTGTTTTTTCAAATGGCATCATTTAAAGTCAAGTAAACTACTTGGAAGACCCAAGATCTGTTGGTTTTATTTATTAAATCTTTAAAGGTTTTATGTGGAGAATTTGATGAACTTTGGCTTTATCATTTTCTGTAGAAATACAAATGTGTAATTACAGTATTTTATGTGGCAGTTTATCTTTGGTAGAAAAATAATGCAAAACTTGACCAATGGATCATTTCCTCCTCAAAATTCCTGCCTTTCAGTATTCTTTTGAGCAGTTCATTCTAATCTGTATTCAAAACAAAGGAAGGAATATTGACATGAAAATTAATACACATAATTCGTGTATTAATAATGGTGCAATGATGAGTTTCCTTTTCCCATAATTTAGCTAGTAATTAAAATCTATAAGGAAAACAGTGGACAGAAAGGAGATAATGAGGTCACACAAAAGAAGCATCAGTCACATACTGAGTATATGTTGTGTTTTTATAAGATGACTGAGAATTGATAAACCTGCATTGTATACCACCATTAGCTAATTTTTTCTGTTCAGGTAAATTGGTTGAACTGTACAATAAGAGTGGAAGCTGATCTTTAATACTTTTACTGTCTCATGGTGTGTGCTTAAAGTGGAGCAGTGAAGTTTGCAGTTGATACCTCCTAGTGTGGTCATTTATGTATATATATTTAAACACATTTAGTGTGCAAAATCATTCACAGTGAATACTGTGGCTTAAAAAAAAAAAAAAAAAAA
>VYXB01006058.1:1131820-1162437 GCA_013397135.1 Pachyramphus minor
CAACCTAGCAAAAGCTAAGCAGGTTGATTTACACCAATGAAGAATTCCTTTATGAATTAGCTACATTTCCTGTGCAGAAAATAAATAGTTGACTATCAGTGCTGGCAACTGGCAAGAGGACTTCTGACATAAGTTTTGAATACAGAAACTACTTTATCTCATAGAATGCCTAAAGATTTTTGATGAAGAAATATTAAATATCCCCTCTTTTGGACCATCACCAAGGTAAATGAGCATTTGGAAGCTCCAAGGAATATAGAAATCATAAGGAAATATTATGAATTAATACAGTAGGGTTACATCCTGCTTTATTTCCTACCTTCTCTTAAACTAAAGATGATTTATTTGCCATATTACAGAAACAAAATGCATTAATGTTTGTCTTTGTTTCTTCCCCATAAGTGGCGAATCTTCTGACTGATTTTAAAATCAGAAAAGTTATGAAGAATAAACTCCTACAGGTTGTGACAGAGGCATCTGTATAGGTAACAGAGACATGATTAATGCCTCAGCTGCAAGATGGGTGTCAGTGTGATCTTAACACATACTATGGATTCCATAGAGGAAAGCCTACTCGAGAACCATAGTCTGTAGAGTAAACTTCAGTTCAAGCTTTTGATTTTTGAGAAGCTACTCTCAATCAAACATCAACATTAGCCTTCCAGAAATCATGGAACTACTTATGCTAGTTTGGGGGAGATTTTTTATTATGCTGTTCTCTATTTTAAAAAACACTGAATGGTGTAATGGGATGGTTCCTTACTGTGAAATGTTAAACAAAATCTGGAGCAAATATAGAATATGTATGGTGATCACAGCATGGGTATTATTGTTCTTCCTAAAGCTGAAGGTTACTGAGTTTGTGTTTTTACCCTCACTACAGACCATCTTTGGTCTAGAACTGGTAGAAAATTGAGAGAGCTTTATGTATGAAAAAAGGAGTTGTTAACAAACTGGAAAGTTACTTTTAAAATTAAAACTCAGTTTGTCTGGGCTTTATTCTTATCAGTGATTGTGGAAACTTGAGTCTTTGTGCTTTCCAAATTCTAAGTGAACGCTTCAAAGTGAATCATTAGAATAGACTTAAAGCAGCAGAGAGATGGTTAAAAAAGTAAACTGACATTCTTATGGAGGAAAAAACATAGGAATGGCATAAAAAAATGATTGGGCATTTGAAGCCTTACAGTCAAACAATTTAATTATAGAAAGTTTTGTGTAAGTGATTCAGGAACTCTGTGCATCTGCTTCTGTGAAATTTTCTGAGGAACTGCTCATAGAGTTTTTCAGCATGAGTGCTAGAGGAGCACTTCTCCACTGGAGCATGTCATTGTTGGCCTAGGGCAAAATGGACCTTTGATGAGAATACTAGAGAAGGTGAAAAGTTAAACCTACTGGAAGATTGCTGAAAAGGCCAAAGTGACAGAGGAATTAGCAATGAGTAATAAGAAGTGAGGAAGAGCAAATATCAAGATGTGATGGTCAGCAATATCCAAGTTGGAAATAACGGTTTGAAGCTATTACGAAGCAGCTATGGTTGACACAGATCCATGCATGTATGTGAGTTTCAAAATACGAAGATTGGATTCCAAATATAAAGGTTGGATCTGGAATTGATAGGGAAGGTATTTGTTGACGTTAGGGGGGAAAAAACCCCCAAACTTAATTTTCTTATTGTCTGTATTCTGAAGACTAGATGTTGTTTTTCTGTGTATGAAAAAATGAAAGTATGCAGAAAAGACAATTGCTATACAAATGTAATATTTTGATTACTTAAGTACCTGGTTTTATCTTCAGGAGGTAATGGCATGTGTTGATTGCTTTCTTCTCTTTGATGTCATGTGGATGCACATTGTACTGAATTTCGTCTTACAGAGAAAAATCTAGAATTTATTTGAAACTTTTTTCCCCCCATTTTGCTTGTAACTCTGGAATCAAAGTTCTAAATCTGCAAAATGTTTGTGTAAAAGCACCATTTTTCTTCTTTTAACTTAATGTAGAATATCTTTTTTATTTACCATACTCCCTAGCTGCTTTGTTGCTTTTCTAAGTTTACATCACTTCATGCAGAACTAACCTGTGTCTTTTCAGCAGAAATTTGTAGTACACAATTTTGTAATAAACTCACGAATGTGCTGTTAATTGACTGTAATGAGGTATGCTAATGTGGAGTTCTGTATATAAGAGCAACATTTCTTTTGCTCCTTGAGAAAGGGACATTTAAACTGCTGCCTCCTGTGTTTTTCATTTTCAACAGTACACAGAACCTGTTTCAACCAATCATTCACACCTGGGACAGTTGTGCTAATTTTTGAATAACTACTCATAAGGCAAAGAGCAAAGTATTTTGTTCACAGCTTTTCCACCTAGGGATCAGAGGTCCGTTTTTTCTCTCACTGTACCAGTGTATCTGCAAAGTACTCCCATAGCCTTTATCTGCAAGTCCTCTTTAGCTGAAAGCTGATGAAGCAAAGGGAAATTGCTGTTTGTGTTGGTGCCAGTTAATCATGCTAGCCCAGCAGCATTTACATTCACACCACTGTAAGAAACACATAGTTAATTGGAGAAGTGGCCATATTTTACAGCTGATGAAGGTTTGCATTGGAGCAAGGCTGACTAATGGAAACTTATCTGACTCTTAGCCTGAATGGCTTGTAACAGGCTTGTACCCAGTGCAATACTTGCCAGTTTTATATTTGACTGATTGTGATAAGATTGCTCTTTAGGCTGTGTTCTTTGGGGTGGGGGGAGATGGGATGATGGCTAGGTGGCCTTTTACAAAATATGTTAGTGAAGGAAGGTGCTGTAAAGAAGTATTTGGGGTTTGAGTGTGCGTTTTTTTGTTTTGTTTGTAACAACTGCGTCTAATCCACAAAGTTACAATTATACATGCATTTTTCTGTAAGTTTTGTAATACGGAAAACAAAAGAAAATGTTTTGAAACTACAGAATAACAATGGTGGAGAAAATAATCATTTATTCTTTTCATAGGGGCCACCAACAGATGCTCCTGCAGTTGATACAGCAGAACAGGTTTATATCTCTTCCCTTGCGCTGCTGAAAGTAAGTGTTCGGTGCATACTTTGAGTATAGTGCTGGAGATAGAGCACCTGGCAATTGTCCAGAGTTTATGGACTTGTGTTCCCTATCAGTATGGACTGACTTGAAAAGTAAATTAATACTGATTGGAGCACTCAGAAACTTACTTTAATTAGTTCTGTTCTGCTTTGTTGTCTTTGTTTTTACTATTTTATAGTTCATTACAGTTTCCAAATGTGCTACAAGTTGCAAATTAACTATAAATCAACAAAGATTGAAAGAACTACCTCAAATCAAACTTGAACCTCCTGTTAAACATAGTGTCATTTGGTCTTGATTCTAGATGTTGAAGCATGGTCGTGCTGGTGTCCCTATGGAAGTCATGGGTCTGATGCTTGGAGAATTTGTTGATGATTATACTGTGAGAGTGATTGATGTTTTTGCAATGCCACAGTCTGGAACGGTGAGTTCTTTGCATCTAGACCTTGATAATTTTGTTTGCTTGTTTGTCTTTTTCCTTATGGTAAATTTATTTTTTGAAAGCTTTTTGTGCTTTACCTCTGATGCAATCTGAAGGTATAATCTGTGAGTTACAGTTCAAACAAGTCTAATGGATTTAAGGGTTTCAGTAAAAGAAAAAAAAATTAGTAGAAACTTTTTTTAGCAAAGTGTCTAAGTACTTAAGTGTGTATATGCAGATGTTATATTCTTTTGTATTATAAATATATTGGTATTACATGACTTCTAAGATTTATAAATGGATAACTTTTTTTAATCATGTTTACTCATTGTAGAGATTACTTACATAGCAATTCAAAATCTTCTTTCAGTATTTTAAAAATCACACTGAAATACATTTCTAAAAATTGTATTTTGCGTTTAGGGGAGTTCTGTCATGTAGTATTGGAGTATTCGGGTTGCCTTTTTAGAAAGATAAATATTTTTTGTGTGGAAACTTAACAAGTTAAAAGAAAATATTTCTTTATGTACAACTACTATGATTTTTTTCTGTCTTTTGAATCAGGGTGTCAGTGTCGAAGCAGTGGATCCTGTATTTCAAGCAAAAATGTTGGATATGCTGAAACAGACGGGAAGGTAAGTCACTGTAAAGAGGGCTGTCAGTAACAAGTACTCCCTGCATGGTTTTTAGAAGAAACAGCTGGCTTTCTGCAAAACCAGTGATCTAGGGGCTATTAATAATGTTTAAAAATAAATAATTGGCCCAGAAATTAGGTGAGTAGCATAGCATGTAATTCAATCCCCTTCCTGCATTTCAATTGTCAGGAGACTGTCATTCCTGTTAAACCTACAGCTTTGATTATCGCACAGAAAGATTAGAATGCTGCTCAATTTAGTGTAGGTGATTACTACACAGTACCTGCTTAAAAGATTGATTTTTTTATTTAACCCTTTAAATAACATTTAAATAAATTAGCTTTTTCATGAGCAATTTTAATGAAGAGAATAATTTTGTAAAAGATCCTAGTATTTAAACAAATTTTTGTTTTACTCCTACCTCTCAACAGTTGTCGTCTGCTTGCTCGAATTCTTTTACTGTGGGAAAAACTTCAAAATTAATGTTAGCAAAAGGCTCAGCAGCTGAACAGAACAGTGCAAATTGCTTTTTGACTGAGTTCCTAGTTCTACTGCTGGTTTAATTGATATTTAATCCTTTCCCACCGTTGGTTCCCGTTGTCCATGTCTGAAATGGACTTTCTGCCGTGAAAATTCAACCTTCAAGGCCAAGGAGTTAAAGAGTAGATATTTACTCAAGTGCTGAAAGGGTAAAAACTGGTTCAGGGAAGGTGTGGTAACAGGGTGAAAAACTGAAAGCATGATCTACCACTGCTAATGTGTATCCCTTAATGATAGCCCTCTTTTGTCGCATTTATTCATGTCCGTGTTTTCACCATACTGTGGTGAGTAATTTAAATATTACCAAAGGTGTTTTGTTCACAACTCATTGTAATTTATGCCCTGATACGTTTGTATTTCTTCTTGTGATACATGTTTATATTTTTAAGCATCTCAATGTCCTCTTTGTTTCAGACCTGAGATGGTAGTTGGTTGGTATCATAGTCATCCTGGCTTTGGCTGTTGGTTGTCTGGTGTAGATATCAATACCCAGCAGAGCTTTGAAGCCTTATCAGAAAGAGCTGTTGCTGTGGTGGTGGATCCCATTCAGAGTGTAAAAGGAAAGGTATAGTAGGTTTGCTTTTTATTTTTAAGGTACTTCAGTAAGATTAAATATAGAAGCACTGTAAATATGTGCAAGTTCTTGATTTTTGGAGGCCTATATTGTATTAAAAAAATAAAAATTTAAAAAACCCCACCTCATTGTAAATGAAAAGATAATTTCTAGTTTATTCCTCATCTTACATCAGTAGTGCTTAAACAGGCTGGAAGTCTTCGGTATTGTTAGTACACATAACCAATCACAATTCTCTCTTAATATTTTGCTATTCAGGTGTCACTCAGCAGGCTTGCAACTAATAATTCAAGTATACATTGTTTTATATGTTACATTTTAGCTACGAAATCTAAGATCAGTTACTAAGAAATTGGAAAAGGTTCATTCAGCCCCTTAACATGAGTACAAAGAAGACATTGATTTACAGGCGTTGCCTATGATGGGTTTTAGTATAATTTCTGTTCCAAATGTTTTGGGCAATAAAACTTCACAGAATAGTTGATGTCAAGCATTTGAGTTTTAGAAATGTGCAGATAAATTATTAAGTACGTTAAATTATTATGAAAAGAGATTAACTTGCAAAGCATATTGGGTTATAGTTGTCCTTTGTTGAAATCTCTTTTGTTCTTGTTTAGTTCTCTTTTTATTTCTTTCTAGCCCCATATGCCATTTTCCTATTTCCTGCCTCATGACAGCAGGGAGCAGCTCTATTATCACCTTCACAGAGCTGTCTGCAAATGTGAGAGGCAATTCGATTTTGCTCAACCACAGGGAGAGTGGATTAGAAAAACTACAGAACATACAGAAATTGGCTAGGTGGTTTACTGCTTTAAAATACTGCTGAGGTGTTTTGTTTGAGCATGCACTCCCATTGTATTGTAGAATAATTATTGAAATGCATCATGGTATGTATGGATGATGTTAATGTAAATTTATAAATATTTTTAAAGTATTTGTCTTCTATAAAGCCGTAGTATCATATTTCGTGTGAGGCAGATCCTATTAAAGCTACTAAACACTATTCCCTTAATTTCGTAATAGAATGTTCTGAAGCTACAGATGCATTTTCAGTTGTTTGGGGTTTTTTAATTCTGATTTTTATAGCAAATATGTTTATGTAACAGGCAGTTGACAAATGAGTAGCTTCTGGTTATTTGGAAGATATTAGACATCTGAATCAATTTTGTTCCTTTTTGAATTGCAGAAAGAGTAGAAGAAAATATAGGTACTCTGGGGGGAAAAAAGATGCAGTAGAACACTTAATTATTCCTGACTAATTTTTCCTACAACTTTTTCCCTTTGCTTTTTCTTATATTCCCACTCCAATAGAAATGTTGAAATAAGATTCTTTTTATTTTGTCAAAATGTAATAGTCAGGACTATTACTAGTGATTATTTAGACTTCACTAGCTATTAAATCCATTAAAAAGAAAAGCCTCCCAGTGAGTCACACACTTGCTCACTAAGTGCTCCTTTCTTAAATAATTTTGTTGCCACTGTTGCTTGACATAGATGTCTATCTTTGAGATCTTTGATCACTTAGAAAGTAATCTTTAGCATATTTATTTTGAATGTGAATAAATTTTTGTCCATCTAAACTTTTCTCAGTTACAGCTGCTCTTACGGCATTGCTGCCAGTACTTGACATTATTGGAGGTCTTGTAATGTTTGTTTTTCATACATGTTTTTTAGCTGCTACAGTCAGATTAAATTACATTCTCAGGTTTCACATTACAAAAAAATTACATCTGTCATGTTTCTGGCAAGTGCATCCTTAAAGCTTAGAAATAGAAAGAATCCCCCAAATTATGAATACCACTTTTAAATAACTTCTTGATTTGGAAGACTGTGGAATATGTACGACTTTTATGATCCTGGTTGGCAAGATGACTTATATTAAAATATGTTAGGATTTTAGGTGAATCAAGAGAAGAACAGCTACATAAAGTTAAAGAGGTTTTCTTAGGTCAGGTTTGAGTGTTTCATGTGCATGGCTAAGTTATTATTGGATGTAGTGCCTGTTTATATGTTAGACAGCTCGAGCTAAGCCTATTCCAGGGAATTATCTGTATTTGTTAGTGCCAGCAAAAGAAGAACCACTTGCAGAGGAAATTTTGCTGGTGTAGGAGCCACCATACTGGTGGGCTTTAGCTGCATGAGTCCTGGTCCATTACTCATTATATCATATACTAGCATGTCTGTCCGGCAAAAAAATTGAGTGAACGTGTGGCATAGAGAGTTTTAATATGTTTTTTTTTACTGAGATTAGATGTATTTGAAAGCAAAGCCCAAAATAACATATTAGCTAATTTTAAACCTGCCTTGGGGCAAGTCCATGCCCATGTAAATTGGCGTGGCTTATGGTCACTGAAGCTGTCATGGTTGCACTAGTGAAGAATAACTGGCTTATTGTCATGTGTCAGGAAGTTGCAGTGAATTCTGATGAGGAACCTCAGGTTCACCTTGATTAGCTAAAACATTAAAAAGCAGTTTGCCCTGTTACTGGTAAAAAATGAAAACTTGTTAAGTTCTTTGTTAACTACCTCATCTGCATACATGTGTTCCAGATACCTCATAGGACAGCAATGTATGATTGTAGTTCAAGATAAGAATACCTGTAATTCTCATCAGTAAAAAAACCCAACAAAAAAAAGTTATTGTATGTCTTAAAGCCAATGAACAAAAATAAAAAGTCACATAAAATCCTTATATAAAAATAAGATCTCTTATAGAGATCTGTGGGTTAATGGCTGTTATGATCTGTGGGTTAATCTGTGCTTTAATGGCTGGTTTAGGACTGGGATAGGTCTACATTAATATAGTAGGACACTGATCTTACTATTCTACATACATATTCTTGCACACAAAGTATGTTTTTGCATGACTGTGTACCATATATTCTAATATTTAGGCTAATAATGTTCTAGTTGTCTGTAAAATAAACTCGTAACAGATGAGTGGTTTTAACTGAAGGTCAACGTTATTAGAACCCAGAGAGAAAAAGCTTTGTTTTGACTTTTTTTTAAAAAATTGATTTCTATGAACAAAGTCAAAGTAAACATGCTGAAATATGGCCAGTGGGGCAACCTGGCTAGTTGTTGCTTCATCTTATACTTACTAATAAATCTTTCTTTTATCCCCTCCCGTTTTCCAGTCTGTGCAATCGAAGTTGTAATACTTCTATGTAATATTTAGAGTATTCCACAGAAGTAATAATTTCATTAAAGATCTGGAATAATGCTAAATATTGACATTTCATATTTATTTCCAACATATATTTTGAAATGTCTGTATGGAGAACCATATACCTTTGCCAAATGTTAAAAATAAATGTGGTTTTTTGGACCTTACCTTGGCAGCTGTTCTTCACCGCTTAAGGAAAATACAACTAAACTAAACCTACTTTAACATAATATCTTTAACTCCAAAAGCATTAATTTACTGTTTTGCACTTGTATTATTAAATTTTTTAAAAAGTGTTTTCTTTTTTTATCTGCGTTAAACTTTGGACCTTTATTATAAGAAAGTCACCATTTAAAATTTTTTTTGAGGCAATTCATTGGTTTCCCTTGATTTGTAATTGCTGGCATAAGGATCAGTCAAATATCTAAAATTTTCAGAAGTCCATTTTGTACATCTGAGAAACTTGGTGGCACTTGTGGTGTTTAGTAGGATATGTAGCAAAATCTCTTATCATTCAGCAAACTTTCATTTCTGTTAAACCATAATTTTTCCTAACAAGATGCTGTCAGAAATATTTGTAGGAAGGTCTGTTCCTTTATGGCAAATTTAATTTTTTTTAATTGTTTGCTGGGGAAAATACTTGTCTTTGCAATAACTTTTTGTAAATTCTGCTTCAGTCACTTTCTGACAGATAAAAACAAATATGCTATGCATCTTAATCTTGTGCTGCCACTTTGATGGTTTTGCTACAGAGTTTTGCTACAAGGCATTATTTGTATCATAATCTCAGTCACAGAGTAAAAGGAGAAAAAACCAGGTACGTTTGGGTAGCCCAGTAAATCAAAATAATTCCCGTTGAGAATGATCTCTGTAGATCATCTAGTCCAGCCTTGTGCTGCTCACAGTGTCAATGTTGAGTTCTGACCAGCTCACTTAGGATTTTATCCACTTGAGTCTTGAGATTCAACAACGTCATAGCAAAACCTGTTCCAGTACTTTATTATTCTTGCAGTTGTTTTTTCCCCCCTTGTGTGCATACAGTCAGCAGCTCCTTGAATTCAGATAGTGATGTATTGTTTATTACTGCTGTCTCCTGCCACATACGTCATTGAAGAACCTTGTTCTGGAGTTCTGTAATCTAAAACCGTTTTGTGCGTGCAGTTTCTTTTCATTGGAAGTTGAAAATCACTTTCTTTTGTTCAGTTTATGAGATCTTAAGAATACCCTAAAAGGAGTCACAAATGCGCTGAACTTCGTCATTTGGGTTTTTTTACTAATCTTTAAAGTGTGAAAAAAAAATTACCATGCTCCTGGAAGTCCCAGAGAGCAACAGTTATACCCTGTGTTTAAAAAAAGAAAAAAAAAAAGGCATTATTTGTCCTAAAATAGCTATTATCTGGAGAGAGAGAAAGATAAATGCTGGTTTATCCTTACAAACAAATGAAGACTGGAGGAGAGCTGGATGGCTTCTTTTAGTGACCTCTTCCCCTTTTTTGACCCATTGGTACTTGTAAATCTAGGAGGCAACCTGTGTGTAGTTAGTCATGTACATGACCATTATGGTTTTTCTGATTTCAGCTTTTAACTCTTTAAGTAATAGATGATCATTTTGTTGAGTGCTGACCATAAGAATAGTGATTTGCAAGTAGTTTTGATCTCTTCTGCTACTTTTACTTTCCAGTTTAGATTAAAGTGTCTGTACATAACAGTGTAGATTGGTGACTTCCGTGGAGATAGGCAGCAGAACTCCTCTTCTGAGATAGTTTTGTGCTGCAAATCCTCCCAGTTTATCAAGACAAAAATATATGTGAATGGTTTCATAACTTGTTAATTACTTGATACTTGTCTAAACCAGTAAAGCCAATAGTGATTTAACAATTAGTTTTCTGACTGTTGGAATTACCATCTAGCTTCTTCAGCTGAACATAAGTCTTACACTTGTTTTCTGAAAGATTGCGTGTTTTCAGACTTCCATTCTTTTATCAGAGTTATTTTTCCTTTGAACTTGTCCCTTTCCCTTCGTTGTTTGAATTAACCTCCAGATTTAAGGAGACTTTGTTTTTTTAAGAAGGCAGAAAAAACGCAATCCTTAAAATGAGAGGTGTGCGGACACTAGTGTAATGCCTGAAATTCAAAATAGCCCATTAAGAATTAAGTTTGTGAGAACTTTAAATATACCCAACTTCCCCTTCACGCTTCTTGCATTTTTCTTGATCTTTACCTTAATAAATCTTTGCTAGACACAAGTGGATTCAACAGTCTTTAGGGTACAGCTTGAAATTATTCATTAAAACAACTAAACGAAACGGTAAATTGTCTGTATTGTCACTACTGCTTTGGAAATGTCTGTTTATTGTGGATTATTATGCAGATAGCATTTTACAAGAAAATGTATTTTAAAACATGTGACAGAATCTTTATGGCAGAATCTTTTATACCTGGAACAACTTTCATTGTTAGACCTGGATTTGCTAATACTTTTCTATTGTAAAGGGAAAAATTCTAAAATAGATAACATACATTTACACTATGTAATTTTGATTGAAATATCAAGAGTACACTGAACATTTTGCACGATGTATAGTACATTTAGATATTCTCACAGTATTGTACTATTTCTTGCTGATGACTGGACAGAAACGTAGTTTAGTTTGATCTAGACAGGAAACAAATATCAATAGGATATTTGATTTTGAAAATCAATTGATTTGCTTCGCAAATACTGTGTATGTTTGTCCTGGGTTTGATCACTGTTGATTCAGTAAAGATTGATGTTCCTTTTCCTGGGGAATCACATTTGTAAGAGATGAATTACATCTGCACTACAGTGTGGGCCACTTGGTGTTCTGAGTTCAGGCTGTTTTTTTTCTGAACCTCAGCATAAACTAAAGTTTTATTACTGCCAGTGTATCACTGTTTTGTTACTGTTTTGTTTGAAAACCAGCATTTTTTAATAGCCATATATATTCAGAATAACATATTTTGCATATTTTACTTCCTAATTTTTTAATGGAATTCCAGAATTTTTAATATCAATGCTAATGTTCTAAAATTTTCTATGCAATGTCCTTTGGACTTGCTATGATGTAATTAACTACTGTATGTTTACCTGCTAAAGCATTTACATAGGTTACTTCAGTTCATGCCCTTCCTTAAAACAGAAAGTTCCAAGAAGACTTCGTTGAAAAGTATTAAATGTTTAATTTCCTTTTTCTGTGGTGGATGTGGAATAGTCCATTTATCTTCATTAAGGCATATAGCTTTAAAACTTGTGGCTCTGCTACTTGGGAGTTATGGATGCATGCCCTCACTTGTCAAGATAAATGTATTATACTGAGTTCTCTTCCCCTTCCAGTATGGATATTGAAGTTGTACAGCAGATCTGACCACAAGTAAACAATTCTCTAAGGATAGAGAAGGAAAATGCACATACTCCTAGGAATATGTTTTCCAGAGCTAAAATTGACATTTTATAAATAATTTCCATGTTGCAAACTTCAAACTCACAATCACAGCAATTCAGTGATATGCATTTGGCATGAGTCAGTTTCAGTTCTTAGTGCTTTTCATTGGAAATGGCATAAAAAGTAAGATTTCTTTGAATTTTTTATGTTGTGGGCTTGCAGGGGACAGAAGATGTTCTTCACTTGTAGTTGTCTAACAGTGCATGGCAGCATAAATAACGAAATGGTCATAAACCTGAACTGCACTTCTCAAGTCACGTGTTCCATTTCATTTTTAAAGAATCTAGAAACAAACTAAGCAGTTGATAACAGGTCAGTTGCAGGTGATAAAAGAGATTTTAGATGGGACATTACTTCTTTTTCCACACCTGGCATAACCACATTATATCCTTTGCAGTTGTCTTTAAGCGCTGGTATGTTTGCTCATAAACATATGGCATAAACAATACATCACTATCTGAATTCAAGGACACAATGCATTTTTAAAGATAGTCACCATATGCCATAGATTCTTCACTGGAAAAATATTGATGTTAGAATCTTTTTAAATTTAAACAATAAAGGCTGACTTATTCCTAACTGCAGTTTACCATTAAAATATAGTGGGTCTTGAAAAACAGAACTATTTCATTCAGTATTGTTCAGAGATTTGATATTGGAGAGATTTAAGAATCACATGTGTAAAATACTCTTGAATTTATCTTATTTTTCTTTTAAATACCCCACAAAATTATGAAGACTGTTTTAGAAAAAGTGGTAATATATATATATCTCACATTCACACTTTCAGAAGCAGCTAAAAGAAGTCTGGCACTAAACATCTTAAATTTTAATCAAGCCATTATTTTTAATAACTGTGCAGACTATAAGAGGCCAGATTTTTATCTAGTTAGCAGTTGAGGAGTCCAGTGCTTGTCTTGGATTGTTAGTAACTTTGAATCATACTAATTATAGCTGAAATTTCCACTCAAGATAATTGTAAATTTTGTTTCTAAAAATATATTATATGGACTGTTGATCCCAGGCGAATGCTAAAAAAATACTGTATAGTTATTGTTTTTTAGATTATTATGCATTTTGAAGCTAAGACAGATGTACAAAAAGATGCAGTTTTTATTTTGTATTGGCAGCTTCCAAATATTTAGTATCTATTTCCAAGAGCTGCAATTAGTAAAGCATCCATGGTACTGAAATCCACACATCCCACAAGCTAATTATATTTGCAAGGTCAGATTGAATACATATTTTCAGAAAAATAAAGGGTTATATAAATGTGTCTTCTACTTGGCTGTTATATCACAGTTTGTTGATCTGGAGTATAATGTGTACAATTCACAAATTTGTCTGATAACAGAAAGTGGTGTGTGATTGTGTTTATTTTACTAACCAGTATATTCACAGCAATCACTTCCAAATATCTCTCCAGTAAAGATGTGTTAATTACAAAACAGACAAGGTCTTCTATTATATTAAAGCTACTAACAAGAAGACAGCAGGAATCACACATGTAAATAGCATCATCAACCCCTATTTTAGTCCTCTGTTTTGATCTGTGAGTTGCGCATAGACCAAAGGTGCTATTAAAGACTCAGTATATGAAATAGGCAGCATTATATGAACAAAATTTATTCAACAAGAAAACAGACCTTTAACATGAATTTAACAAGCCTGAGAAATTATAAACTCTCATATGCTGCAGATTCATGCAGTGATAATAAACAAAAAAGGAAAGTAAGAGGTTTCCTTAAGCTAGCCAAACTGCTAATGGTTTTGTTATAAGCTGTCTGCTGTTGAAATGACCTCTGAAAAGTCTGAAGGCACTTACACAAGGAAAAATTAAATGGTCAGAGTGGTGAAAGAGTTGCACAATGAAAGTGTGTTTAAAAAAAAAAAAATTACCTTCATATTTCTGGAAAACATCCCAATGGCATAGACTTTTGTTCAACTTTTTAATGTCTTTTCAGAAAGGGGAATTTAGCATGAAGCTTGGAAACTGGAGTTTTTACTAAAAGATGCATGCTGCATTAGGTAATTCAAGTACAATAAAAGCTTAAAATACTTGGTTGGGAAATACTGACTTCTTACTAACAAAAATCTAAGAAACAGAGTGGGGGGTTATGCTGCTTTTAATTAATCCTTAAAAGTTCTTTGTTCAAAATACTGTGTCAAAGTTTCCATTGTAGAATATGGGGTGACCATTTTTCTGTCATCTGATTGCATCATGCTGTACTTCGAAATACACAAACATAGAGATGAAACTTCAGCTTGTACACACCTCCAAGTGCTCACTGGGGCTTTTTCCTTGGATCTTACTGTGGCATAATTAACACCTACTTCACCCATTGCTCATTAATACACTGGACATTAATGAGTCTATTTATTTTTATGTAATCCTCTAAAGGCAGGACTGATTTATACTCACTGTGAAAAAAGCAATTGCATTTCATAGAAATGAATATGTAGGATTTATTGTTGTATTTATGTTTTTACTGCGTATTAGGTCTAAATTTAGCCTTCAGGTTGCTGAGCATGTTAGTTTCTTTAAGATGGTTGCTATAGTGATAGCAGCAAATTCCTTTAATCTTAGTGTAGTTAAAGTATTTAGTTCCCGTTGGTCATTACAGTGCAACTGAGATGAAAAATATCATTTGCTCACATACTTTTTGTACCCCTCTAAAATTGTAGGAATTCCAGTTTTATCCCTTTTAAAATCATAATATTTGCGATTTGTGGTTTTAATTTTTCATACCACTTTCTGTTAGATTTCCATTTGTTCTACTTAGGAAATACTTCCATTTCTTCAGGAGGACAGATAGAGAACGCAATATTTTCCCAAACAGGTAGTAGCTGAAATATACTGGAAGTTACTTCTGGTCAGGATTAAGATGCTAGAGTAAAATTCAATATTGCTCAGAAATATTTTAGCACCTCATTCTCATATTTTATGTAAAATTTGACTAATCTTGAGAACACTAACGGAAATGTTGAATTTTCTTATTGAAACAAAATTAAATAATATTTTTTTATTTTGGATTCTCTTTCTGTTTTACATGACTCAGGTCCCAAAAGAAATCCGTGCTGGACAATGCCATTCTTTTTGGATAAGCTCAACATTGTCTAGTGAAGCTCTCCGTTAAACTGAGATCTAAAAGTGTGGCCGTTAGTCAGTTATAAAGCAGCTCCTTGTCATTATAGTATGTTGCCAAGTTCATGTTCTTGCTCCTCAGGGTAAATTTTTCCTTGCTTGGGTTTTTTTCCCCTTATGTAACTAGTCTTGGAAGAACCTGTGTGGTTTTTTTTTTTTTTGTTTTGCTTAACTTTTTAATTTATACTGGTTGTTTGTTATGGTTGGGCATTTCCAGGTGTTCATAAATTAGAGCATCTGGTTAAAATGGAATACAGAGATATAAACAAAAGCTTTTCCACAAGTGTTTTGAGGTAGAGAAAAATCTGACAGTGCTGAAAACGGAAAAAAACCCCCCAGAGTTATTTTGTGTGTTACCAGAAAGAGTGTATAGATACATAGAAACTGTTTCAGATACTTTTGAGAATTAAGTTCTTTTAAATATAATTCCTATTTTTTTAGCATTGGTGTCAGATAGCATGCTTTTGCTGCATATTAAATCTGAATTGTGGGGTTTTTTGTTCAGAAAAAAATGTCACTGTCAACTCACTTTAATTGGGTCACAACATTTTTAAAAAGATCTTTTTTGGAAGGTTTTCTGCATGCAATTTTAAGACACGACATATGCAGATGAGTCTGGCCAGCAGCTGAGAGTGGGTAGTGGGAGAAGGAGTGGCACCCAGTCACTCAACACCACTGTCTGAACTGGGTCTCAAAAGTAAATACAACAGGTGATAAGTTGGTGGGCTTTTTCAGTTTACACCTGATAATTTATTTTATTATAACTACTTGCTGATTCACTTTATTTCCACATTAATGACCTCAGTATTTATCTTGTAATCTTAAAACCTGCATATGTATTTAGTTATCATTATTTGTGTAAATGGAAAGGAAAATGCTGGAACAAGGTAGGAGACTCAATGTCACTTTCTCTGCAGACTTTCAGTTGTTGGTTTCTTGTTTGTACAAGGTAAAAGATTTGGTTCAAATCTAATTTCTCAAAATACCAAACCAGCCGTAGAAATGCATCTGTTGTTGTCCAACCCATAGTATAGAGATGAAGAGAATAAAAATTATTATAGAAAAGCTGTTAAAAGGAGATTTAAATTATTTAGTTTATTGAACTAGAGTAACTCTTCAAACATATGCAGACAAGATGTCTGCAAAGTCTGCCTGGTACTGTTTTGTGGATGGACAAGGCTGTACATGCACTGGTCCAATAAAAGACTGGAACCTAAACAAGAATTCTTATCTTGCAGTTACAAACCTGTAATGGTGAGGACCCAGTGGGTTTGAGTGTATTGTTGGTACGTCCTTAGGTCTGTTTCACCTCATATAGGTGTTGGATAGGGGTGTGGTGTTTATTGTATGGGACCATGAAATTCTGTTTCCAAAAATTTTTGCAGACAAATTCAGCACAGAGTAAGAATCAGTGATGGGTTTACTTTATTTGAAATGAAATAGCACTGAATGCTACCTACTGTGTACCTTTAAATCATAAATGACCTTGATTTTCTTTTACTCTGTTTTTTACTCCTGAGCATGACACTGACAAGGACTTTTTAATCCATCAGACAGTTTATAGACCCTTTCGTAGTCACAAGAAGCAAAAAGCATCTGACTAGAAGGGAATACATGGGGCAAGTTCCTTGCTGGCTATAATTTTGTTGTCATTTCAAGTATTGTGGTAGTATAATTGATGTGACAGGACTGGGCTTTAGACTTGGTCCCTTAGCTTGTGCTCACTTTCAGTTTTAGTCTCTCTCTGTCATTCATTTTGATTGGATAAGATTTAGGTGACAAACATATGCATAGCTTTGAAGCTTAGAGTAAGTGTACACAAAATTCAATGTTGTATGATGATATAATGTATATAAAACTTGCAGTTCCATGGAAAAGGTAATAATTGGTGTCACCTTACAATACAAGGTAGTGTGGTGTGCTGATCACATAGCCAGCAGGAGGCTCTTTTTTATTAATATTATAATTAAATGATTTTCTGGATAAAGGCCAAAAACAGATGAGAGTTGATTGTGCCTTGTCCACTGTTGCTTGGCTCTATTAGTTGCATTTTATAAAAAGAATTGACTTGACATCTTGTTTTTACAGGTTGTTATTGATGCCTTCAGATTGATCAATGCTAATATGATGGTCTTAGGACATGAACCAAGACAAACAACTTCAAATCTGGGTCACTTAAACAAGCCATCTATCCAGGTAAACCCAATGCTGATAGTCCTGTAAATTGCAAGATTTATTCATTAATTTTGGGGAAAGGTACCTAAAAACTGTAGGTTACAAATTATTTATTGTTCTCTATAGCATTTTCCATGCATTTATAATTGGTGGTATTTGTCAGTGGAGATATATATGTAAGGGGTTTAAAATTCAGCCCTAAATTAGCTACCTAAGTGGGAATGAATGTATTATATGTGTACAGCAAAGATTCAAGTACAGATTTACGGAAATGCAAATTTTTAAAAGTGACAATTGATGATGTAACATGTGATGCAAGATAGGTACTGTTTTCACTCCTGCAATTTAAAAACTGCTGCTTATTAACATCTCAGCTTTCTTAAAGTAAATTGTGGAAAAAGTCCCTCTTCATCTTGTCTTTTTACTGTATGTTTTCTGAGATTCTTGCTTATTATGTAATCTAGACTAAACCTTGTATTGTGTCTTAATTAATTTCTGATTTTTATGTAATGCAGTAATTTGCTGGGAAAATGGTGGAAGAGGATATTCAGTGGATAAAATGGGTGCTTGATTAGCTTCTGCTATAATGTTTCTTTTGAATACACATTTGTGAAACTTAAGTATTCAAATGATTTCTGAACTTGACTTTCACTAGTAAGACAAAAGTTTTAGTCTTCATCAAAGCAAACCTTTATTTTGAGAAATAGCTCCTGTCCTGAAACAAGTGTTCTCTGGAGTAGTTAATGCTTTTATATCTGTCATTCTTCTGCCTCAATGTTTTTTCCTTTAAAAACTTTCCTCCCTTACTGTGCATTCTGAAAGGCATGTGTACTTGGAACTGTGAAGCCCAATCCCTGGTTTATTGTTCTATTACTTGAACAATAGAAGTAATATTTGCTAAATAAAAATCCAAGAAAAAGACAATACAGTAGTCACAGTAGAACTGAAATAAAAGCTGAACTTCTGCTGTAAGAGGGCCCTCCTTTATAAGGTACTAGACTGCCATATCCCGTCTTTCAGAAGAGCAGTTTTTTTGTTACTAATGCGTTGAAACCCTTTGCTATTTATAAGAAAAGCTAGCAGAAAAGAAAAAAGTCTTTAAATCAAAGTGTCTGCTTCAGGAGGCTGTGTTTTACTTTTTATTTTTTAATTGGTTAAAACTGCAAAGAATAATGAGTATGAAATAAGCAGCTAGTACTCTTGATTGGATGTAGGCAAGCCCATGCTTGCACGTTTCAGGGCTTTTCTGACTGGGTTTTCCTGGACCGTGTGTAATGATTTCCCTTGGAAACCCCTGTAGTATTGTTCAGCTTCATTATTTTAAGATCACCGTCACTACAGCATGGCATATTTTGGCCATGGGAGTTTAGGGTTTCTGTTGTTGAAGTGGTTATTTTTTTGTCTGTCTTCATTTTTTGCAAGGTGGCAGTGAGCTGTTGCAAGTGTCACTGTTAAGCTAAAAATCATAGTTTTAAATTACTCTGTTCTTAAGACTGCAAGGGCTCTTGCAGTGTTGTGTTGCTTTTGTTTTAGGACCATGAATAGAATTCTGACCCGGTTGAGGGCAGAAGCAAATTAAATATTTGCTTCAGCTGGGCCGGAAGCAGGAATTTCCTTAAAAGCTCAGCAATAAAAATAGTAGAATAGTACATGCCTTGACTTTGTTTCTTTCTTTGTGTGTGTATGTGTTTTTTTCTTGTGTTTTATGAACAGCTTTTTTTACACTTTTTTACATTTACATCTTTTACATTTTTCCACTCTTTTCAAGAATGGGTTTTGAAAAGGGAGAGGAAAGGGAAGGGTAGTGGGAGAAGGCAAAGATATTTGTCAAATTTTAAGAGCTTGAGAAAACTTCCTAAGTATCTCTAATGAACCCTGAGTTTAAACGCAAACACCAAAATCTCACATGAAATCAATTTGAGTGGGATAAGAAGATGGTAGTGGGAACTACTTACTGCTAATAGTTTCAACTATAAATTACTTTTTGATGGTAAGACCTGTATTTTACAATTTTAATTTGAATAAGGGACAAGTAATGGTTATCTCTAACTGCTGTTCTCATAAACATAACTGTTCAAGTAGTTTTGTATCTTTGTATGTGTGTTTGCAAGAGAAATGTGTTTAAAATGTATGTGAGAACATTTTCAGCTTTCATACAGGTAATATTGTAATGGTGAAATATTAAGTTGCATAAGATGCAATACACATTCATTTTGTATAGCTCTAAAACATATTTAAATATAAATAGATGGAAAGCCTGAAACATAAGAAATACCACTAATTTAGCATATTGTATGTATAATTTATCATATCTAGTTTGTAAATGTATACTTCATTTATAAAATTTTATTTGACAAATAGACGATTTTAGTTGTGATGAGGATTTATCATAGATTTTTTAACCCCCTCAAATATTAATCCAACTGACCCTTAGGTCATAAATGTTAAAAAAAAGTAATAATGCACATAAACAAAATAGAAGATAGATGCATGCAGCTATCACTTATCCTAATCTCAGTAGATCAGGCTGTGATGTACAACTTTAGCAAATTCACAAAGGGCATCATTATGATGAAAAAGGTGGTCTTTTTTTTTAATTTAAAGTTAAAAATTGGCTGTAATATCCAAGGCTGATTTGATGCACATAGTCTAACTGATAATTGAGGTGTTTACTCACTAATTCAGCTACTCTTTTTTTGTGTTGTACCTTGGAGAATGAACTGGTTGTAAATAGATAGCAAATAGACTTTTGTTTGTAACAGAGCCCAATATTTTAATAGAAGTGATAACCAAATTTATTAAGGAAGGATTTGAGAGAAATATGTTTGTGCATATGTATCCGTCAAATGTTTGCAGGCAGTTACCATTTTTTCTTATTTTAGTCATTACTGTGTGAAAAAAATCTGTGGTTTAGAAATAGAAAGCATAACTTTCAGTAAATGAACACTAAAAGAGAAATAGGTCCAGGTATATTTACTTGATACCTACTTGTTATCTCTGTGTATTTGTTTCTTTGTGGTTTTTCTTTTATTTGAGTCATGTTTGAAGGTGGTTGTATTTCAGTGAGCTTTTCCCTTCTGATATTTCTTCATTTCAGTGGAGGTTAATTTAATGCAATTTTCCTCCTGAATTTTACAGGCACTAATTCATGGACTAAACAGACATTACTATTCCATCACCATCAACTACAGGAAGAATGAACTAGAACAGAAGGTAATAGTTTCAGGTTACTCAAACTCAAACTGTTTAAAGTTTTTGGCAATATTCTGATTTTAACTGTTCTTACTTTCAATAGTTGTTTTAACTCTCTTGGAGTAGATGGCTTCTCTTCCAGAAAGCACTTAGGTGTGTAGTCATGATGATGAAACTTTCCAAAACCACATTCTAATAATCATTTAAATAGTTTGATAACACTTTTGTCCACATGTTATGGAGGGTCCTTATGCTGTTCTCTGCACTTAACCAGTTTGTGCAAAGTTTCATGTTTACAGTGATGAAGCTGAAAGACCTACTAGCTGCCTTAGTTTTTCACAGGCTGGAATTCCTGAAGCTAGGAGTCCATGTTTTCCAAAATATATATATAATGAAGGGATGTTGGGGTTTTATTGGCTATAGTCACTTTGACAGAAGGTACTTCCAGTTGGTATGAATGGAGCTCCCCAAGACTTCACTGAATATAAGGACACTTCCTTATGTGTCCTTATGTGATGTCCTTCGTTTACAGAAGAAATATTATTAAGTTACTTGCAACAAATGTTGTGTGTTACTTTTGCATCGAACTGCCTCAAGTTACAAGCAAAATCTTTTCCTGGTCATCAGAACCAGGAAAAGAAACCAGGAGCGGTGATGGAGGGGTGGGGAGGAGGGGGAGAGAACAAAGAAAGAAGAAGGTTATTTATCATCTACAGAAGTTAATTCTTGAAAAGCAGATTCTGTCCTCAATTATACCTATGTATGCTTATAACCTTGTTAGGGTTATAGATTGATCTCTTAGCTGAAGTTTATGATAAGATGGTCAGAATAGTTTTTGCACTTAATTTGGACTTTTAGGGAGTTACAAGTAATAATAAGGAAAAAAAATAATGGAAGAATATGTGTGCAGATCAGGGAGTTGGAGAAAATGTGTGAGATGCACAACCGTTTTTAGGGCAGACTTTCAAGACCTCACTGTTACTGAAAAGAATAATGAATTCAACAAAAGCAGCTCTCTCAGGAAACGTCTGGGAAGCTTCCAGGGGTTATTGTTTCCATTCAAATGCAACATTATGGCAAATCCAGTCTTTTCTGAAGTTCCAAATGTGTATTTTCTTCAATGGCTTTACATAAGTAAGTTATTACCTTTGCAAGTGGGAAAATAATCTTGACCGAGTTAGGAAGACTTTAATCTGTGAGGCAACAACTATCTCTCACATCTTTCATAAGGCAGCTTCATACATATCTCAAACCCCCATCGTGGCAGTGGTGATCTGTTGTCTCCATCTGTAGTAAGAAGAGTACATGCTTCATGTATTAGATCAGGAGCTTATCACACCAAACCATAATTTTACAATCAAGATAGCCTAGCTAAACTGTCCATATGCAGTTTGCCTACGACTCCTTCTGTCAGTAGCTAAGATCTTGCTGATACAAATTATGACACAAACTTTCAACTCAGTTCATGTGTTCCAAAGCCAGGTTTCTTTGAAAGCTGTACATAGGATGAAACAGGTAGTTTTATTCAGGTGATAGCAATTACAGGTCTTACCAGTTCTCCAAGATGTCTAGTAAATGTTTGCAAATAGAAGGTAAACTGAAAGTTCTTGCTGAAAGGGTTCTTGCTACAGTCCTCAAGCAGGCAGGACATTTATAAAATATGCTTTCTTTATTCATGAAAATACAGAAATTGCCTTTGTAGCTATTTCTTCACTCTTTCAAGAACGTCATCAGTGTCGAGTAAAGCATTTCAAGTATTTCTAACAGTGCCTGCATTTATCACCGTCAAAACTCTACAACACTTTATCATGTTGTTATTAGGGCTGTTTATTTTGTACAAGGACAAAGACACAAGAAGTCGTACTTTGGTTGCTTATAAAGTTCACTTCATCATAACTCTGTTGGTTGCATGTATACAAATCAGATAATTAGTGAATGAATTATTGATTGTGAATTAGGGCAGAAGCTTTAACTATGCCTTTTTTGGCAGCTAAAGTATTCACCTTTCTGTTAGCTCTTCTGCAATGCTATTGTGCATTCTCAACCTTCAGCAAAAATAGGAAATCCCAGAAAACAAACCTAATATTCCTGTCAAAGTAACTGTGACCCAGGTCTCCATGCCACATTTCATATTTAGGGTTCAAGAAGTTTGATCTTGAAAAATGTATACAAAATCTATCATCTACTCTAGTAGAATAGTAGAAATCATCCAGTTGATGATTTCATTTCCTCTATTTAAACACTGACATTTTAGGATCTTTTTTTTTAATTATATTCTTCTTATTATAAATTGGTTTTCTGTCAAAGAGATCATTGTGGTATTCTGAAAGTATTTTCTGATGAATGCTCTAAAGAGGTTTTCTTTTGCAGATGTTGCTAAATTTGCATAAGAAGAGTTGGATGGAAGGTTTGACACTTCAGGACTACAGTGACCATTGCAAACTCAATGAAACAGTAGTGAAGGAGATGTTAGAATTAGCTAAGAATTACAACAAGGTATTCATATCCCATAATGATAGTATAACTGCAGCTGTGTTTATGAAGTGAAAAAATTATTTACTTCATTTCATAAGGAGTTGATCATCGCAAATTTTATTCAGGATGACTGTGGTTCTTAGTAATCAACTATATATCATTTCTGTGTGCGGTTGCCTATATTAGCTCCTCAGGCTTTACCACCTGACTTTTTGCCCTAAGCTGTCAAAGTGTTTAAATACGTATTTTGCTTTGAAATGTGAGTAATCACATCAACTGAAGAGAATCTAAGATTCCTGTAGATCAAAATAATCAGTTAATCATATTTTTCAATCCTTCAGTCAAGACTGTTTGATCACTATAGCACAGGAAAGGTTATCTATCTGTATCAGTCCAGTAGATAGATAAATAATAAATATTTAGAACACATTCCAGAGCCCAATTCAATGTTCTTGTGAGATAAGGAATTTGTTATTGATGTTGTAAGGAAGAGGAATCACAGCTACTTTTAGTGTTCTAATACTGCCACTTACACTTAGAAATATTACTTAGAAATACTAAATCTCAATAAGCACTCTAGGAGCAGTAAGCGTGTCAGTCATTCTTGATGAGTGCTGTGTTTTTTACCTTCTTAGAAGTCCTTAAAACCAAAATTCAGTATTACATTCACTTTTGGTTCTGCTTTACTAGTTTAACTATGTTCAACTGTCTTTAACTTTTGATACTACTCATTTGAGATTTTTGCTCAGTAACAGTTTTATGAATATCTGACAATAAAACCATTCATGAATATTTGCCTTGATCTTTTGCACTAACACTTGGTAATTAAAACCATGTCTGCTGAAAAGCTGAAGTACTTTTCCTTTTGACTTTCTGAAATGTGTTGCTGTTTGATTTTTTGATTTGGGTTTTTTTTTTTTTTTGGTTGGTTGGTTGGGGTTTTTTGTTTGTTTGTTTTTGTTGGGTTTTTTTGAGAAAGAGAATTGTATTTTGAGAATCTGTGGCTTGGGAAGAAAGTAAATGAAATCTGAAACACTGACCTTTTCTGTGTTTCTTTCACAGGCTGTTGAGGAAGAAGATAAGATGACACCTGAACAGCTGGCAATAAAAAATGTTGGCAAGCAGGTGAGGTGTGATGAATTAGAGTGAGGTGGAATGATATGCTTCGTTCATTCTAAATACTAATTTTTTACATGTGCGTAGGTGATTTTAATTCTACGTGCATGATGTTCTCAACACTTTAAATAATAAATTTATTTTTGTTGAAGGTTGTGTAAGGAACTGGGCTTTTGACTATAGGTAACCAGCAGAATATCTGCAAGCCGTGTTCTACGTGTGTTTCTATTACATGCTGAAGAGCAGTGTTGAGATTTAGTTTTTCTTTTTACTTCTTTTGTTTTAACTTCTCCTAAGAGACATAAAGACATCCAAGTCTGTGTCAGGGAAGCCCAAACTGTGGGGGCTTTTAAAAAGTAGTAATTATGGAAACAAAGGTGGGGGTGTTATTTATACATTGTCATGACTGAAGAGCCAGCTCACCCCTGTCCTCAGTTCATGAACACACTGTCAGTGCTGTGCTCCGATCCACACACAGGCAAGTAAGCTGTGCTCCTTTGTGTTGGTGCTTGAGCAAAACACTTCAGGACCATAGCTGAAACTGAAAACACCCACTCGATTCATTCCATCCCTTTGCAGTGTCAGGATATAATGTCTTTATAGATAAAGGCTCAACAGAAAACTATTTCTGTGTTTGATTTCAACATAAAGATTAAGGAAATATGCCTTTGTGACCAAGAGGGGAGCAAAGCAAATTTGTAAGAGCTTCTGTTCAAATTCAAGAAGGACAATGGGAACAAGAAATAGCTTTTAAAGTATCTAGCATGTCCTTAAAGAACCAGTATTTATTGTATTGCTAGTAGCAGTAGAAGAATTTAAAGGATTCTGGATTGCTCTTATGTGTCAGCTTCTAGCAGCAATGTCATAACACATCTGCACTATTGTTCAGTCACTCGTGTATTTCTGTAGCATTCAGAACAATGGAGTTTATGCACACCTACACATACATAAATATATACATATAAAATATGTAAGAAGGGTTGTATTTTAAGGGTTATGAAGTCATCTCAAACAGAACTTGAGCTTCACTAGCTGTTACACATACATGAAAAAAAATCTGTTTTGATACAGTTCTTCAAAAAGCAAAGAAATTTTTTCCTGTTAAAATTTTTAAGTTTTCTTTAAATTAAAGAGTCGTTCAGTGAAGTAATTTTCAAGTGGGTTTTTGAGGCAACTTATATAAAAAGCCTCGTAATCAAAAAGCCTCTCACAATAGGGATATAATGTTATTGGGTGCTTGATTTATTAAGAACAGAAATAATATTAGAGAACTGTGTCATCTTTGAAAATGAGTTACTTAAGAAGGAAAGCTCACATGGATTTCCTAGCACACTTCTATGTAAACTTAGATGTATTCATTACATTTTGACAATAATTCTTTTTTAAAAAAACTTCTAATTCCCATGCTTGATTGTCTTCCATATTTTAATTTCTTTACACAAAAGAATGCTACAATACTACTATAATGAAGTTTAGAGATGTTTTTTAAATGTGCTTGATATTTTTGCAGGATTTGGAGATTAATTACTCAATATCAATTGTGAAACTCAAGAAGTGCATGAGTATGATTTTCAACCAGAAATAATCTCATTGTTCTATGCAGATGCCCACAAATGCCCACATCAATTGAGTAATAGTGTGTGGGGATGTGTATTTTCAGAAAACTGCTCAGGCTTAACATTCAGTTTCTCAGAACATTTGAACAGAGCATTGTACATGTTTTGTGGGTATAGATATGCTAATTTTCTTGCAGTCAACACAACTATTCAAAGACTGTGTTAGATGATGCTTGAGGCTTTACAGGATTAGAACACACATTTGTGCAAAGATCTGAAAACAAATTGCAATGTACCAGAACTAAGATTAAAATATTGGCCTTAGTGAGATGTATAGTAAATTTCACATATTGTGTGTTGTCCTTAAAACTCACAGCTGTCATGGTTACTCTTCAGATGCTGGATAGAAATTTGCTTCCTAAACCTATCCTCAACTTAACTGTTAGTATGGACAAATAAAATCTTGTTCATGGAAATTCAGTCATTTGGTAGGTCTTGCTAGAATGGAAAATGTAGGAGCATTACTAGCCTGTGTTCATTAACTCATGGACATCTTAAATAGACCTGAAATACATTAAATTCTTCAGAGATGTTTTTCAGTCATTCCTCTCATGGCATCCTTTGTATTTCAGGACCCCAAACGTCATTTAGAAGAGCATGTGGACGTGCTGATGACCTCAAACATTGTCCAGTGTTTAGCTGCTATGTTGGATACAGTTGTATTTAAATAACCAATTTACCGTTTGTGATGCTTTCTGTGTATATTTGTTTATTGTTTCTAATACTCACAAAACAGAGACTGCTGAGGCTCTATTTGAATAAACAGAGACATCTGACTTTATTTGCAATGTAAGTGCATCACTATAACACCTTTCAGTCTCTAATTGTGCATTTGCTTCAATTTCTTTATGTCAGGGTCCTCACAGATTACAAAGTATTCGAGAACACAATGTGGGCAAAAATGTATTACATTTTCATTTACTATTTGGGGGAAAAATCAGTAATACGTATATATTTTGATTGTTGCAACTTAATAAAAATACATTTACAAACCTTTCTTAAGTTCTGGGCAATCTTTTTTGAGAAAGGACAGCAGGAAATAACAGAGTAGAAAAAGTGTTATTAAAGACTTGTTTCTACCCACTGTAAAACCACTGAGATATTAAGTACTAGGCCAGCAAAAATTCTCTAATGGAGTTTGGCTCCCATTGATTACCAGATAATCTCATGGAGATAAAAAAAAAAACACCCACAAAAATTGTAGTAGTGCTTAATTCTGAAGAGGTACAAAACCCAAAATGCTGAAAATTCCTGTCAGCCATCTTTGAATATTATTCAAAACCTAATATCTACAGAAGCCAACTGACCTTAAGAAAATTAATTCAGTTGCTGATAACTGAATCACACAACTCTCACAAGTGGTGTCATAAATAGCAGTATTCTGAGAATAAACATTAAAGTGATAGAGGCTGTTCTAGGTTACATGAACCCTCCCTCCCGTGAAAGAGAACATACACGAGATGTCCATATATATAAATATATGGAAATAGTCCCAACTAGAATATGACATTTTAAAACCATTTCCACTGACTGGGGAGGGAAACGCAGGAAGGTAGGTGGGTTGGCTGCTTGGTTTGAATCAGGCAAAGCCAAATAACTGGGTTTAGGGAGTGACTGGATTTTGGGCTGGGGACTGGTTGGAATTTTTTGTTAAGGTGGGGGTCTTTTTTAAGTATGGATGGTAGTTAGACTGATTTGATTCTTTTGTCTGGGCAGAAGTGTTTTTTTTCTGTTTTTTGGTTTTTTTTAATAAATGACAATACTAGTGGCAAGCAAATATTTAAAACTAGAGACATCTCTTGTTGAAGATGATTTTTTAAAAATTTGACTTCTTGTTTGCATTTAAAGAAATAACCCATAAAATTGTCTTATTTTGTGGTTTATGCCCATTATTTTTCTATTTACTTACTCTTTACCATTCAAAGATTTTTCTTTTGTTTGGAATTTCTTATTTAGGCCTTTTAATTTACTATTTTAGAATAACTCTCTCTCAAAGTATATTTAGCATGCACTTATTTCAGAGGGAAACATGCAGATTTTTGCAGCTGCCCTCCTTATGGCCTTCCCTCTGCCCCCACAGTAGGCAGTGGAATATCAGGCTGGGAAAATGGAGACATACCAAACCACATTTGCCTGAGTGTAGTTAAATTGAAGTACTTTCTGGCGATTTACACTGAAAACCTGCGTGTCCTTGAGGAAGGCTGTATTTGGGCCTTGCTGTTGTGGGATATGGGCACCCCGGGGTGAGATGGGGCGGGAGCTGATTGGGGGACCTGCCCTGGGGCTCATCTGCCAGTGGGGCTCTGCATCTCTGCTGCTCTCTACTCCCACACGCACGTGTAACACCACGAGGGAGACAGAGTTTGGCAGGTCGTGGGTAACATGGCACTGCAGAGCAGGAGAGGAGCTAGCGCAGTGCTGCAGTGTATACATGCGTGAGAGGCTGGTGTAAGCAGGGAGACAAACCAGTGAGTCTTGCATATTCTAAATTAATTTTGACAAATGTACATCTTGCAGAGGGTAGCTGAAGGGAGTCTGTTGAAGATGCAGATCTGTAGTATAAGCTTGTGCTGTGGTACCCTGCTTTCTGTTCACTCCTCAGTTTGACTTGGAGGCACAATTTTCCATTTACCAAGATGTTTCATGAATAATAAAAAGGTAGTTTTTTGGGGCATCTTTCCTTATATTTGTCCAGTGCTTTAGGAGCTACACAAAGGATTTGGAAGAGTGTATGTGTATGCTGTAACCTGAAAAGCAGCAGCCAATATACCATCTTGGAGGAAGAAAGAGGTTTTCAGGCAGTCTCCTTCTGAGCTTCCAGCCGCAATGGAGCAGACCTTCATTAGCAGCTTGACCCCTTGTCACCTGTCAACGCGAAGGATGGGCATATTGTATTAGCAAACCTCTCTACATTCTATGACGATTCTGTAACACCACCTGCCATTGCATATCCCCCTATTATACCAGTTTAGGAGTTGTGCTCTGAAGATTTTTGGCATATATTAGCACTTCCATGTGATTGGCAGCATACCACTGAATTCATTGCAGCTCCGCATCTATATGGGTGTAGCTCTGTAATTCAGGGCAGCATTTCTGAGGGTTTATCTGCATTTTGATCCATCTCCTGCCTATATAAGTCCATTACCTTTCTCTTGGTTCAAGCAGGGAAAGGGAAGGGTGAGCATGATGGTGAAACAAGTGTCAGAAACATTAGTTAGAACTGATGATAATAATGCAACTATAGTGTATGGAAAGTTGCATGCACTTGTATCACCCGATTGCGACTAGAGCAGTGAACTGCTTGCTTCATAATTTATCTTATTAGAATCATTTCCTTGCAGAGAGTGTGTGTATGCTGGTATTTATGAAACACTAAATAACTGCAGTAACTCATGGTTAAGCAATAGAAAAATAAATGACCACGGGTTGAGAGCACTGAAATACACATTCTGACAAGTCATCCTCGTTCTAGTCTTCTCTGGATTTGAGTTTGCAAAAGTTTCAGCCTGGCTTCAGGCAATTATACGATTGTTTGGTCTTATTATGTGATGGTTCAGACCGCATTAGCTGTCAGTTGAATTTGAAGCCAGCTGCTGATGTCATCTGGGAAGAGATGTGGTCTGTAGAATACTTGAAGTCCAAACCGCTAAGGGGACAATACTAAGAAAAATTAAACAGGAGAGGAGAGCTCCTGCACGGGTAAAAATAAAACCCAAAATCCAACGCCTCCCCCTCCCCCCCTCAAAAAAAATCAACAAAATAAGAAAACACCAAAACCCGTGCTTTTAAAAACTCTCTAGTTTTCCTAGGAAGGGAAATTGAGACTGGTGCTTGGCAGACGAGGGATGGCGAGCAGGTCCCCTGAACTCAGGCGCGTCTTCACACCTTGGAGGATCCCGCTTTCAATAGCCCGAGGCTCTACCGGGAACACCGCGGGACCCGCGGGCCGGTCCCTCCGCTAACTGGGGGTCTCCGCAGCCCCTCGAAGGTGCTCGGGCCTCACCTCCCCGCCCGGGTGTTACCGGGGCTGCGGCCGCCGCTCTCCCCTGGGCTCGACCGGGCCCGCGGCTCTGCCGAGATACCCCCGAGCAGAGGGAGCTGGCGGCTCCTGTCGCAGCACCCCTGGGGTTTGGGGTTCTCTGCTACACCCGAACCCGCCGACCGAGCTGGACCGGGCCACGGCTCGTGGCAAGGGTGCTACCAAAAATCGCCCCCCTCCGAGGGCTGTCCGCGAGACCGAGCACGGAGGGGAAAGTAGGCACCGGGTGGAAAGAAATCCGGAGCTGGATGGGAAGGTGGACGCCTTCCACGCTGTTTTGCTGATAATCTCCGGCATTACGGCTCCCAGATAAAATATTTATTTACTAAAGAACCCGTAAACATCGCGGCAAATACATTAGGGCACTTCGGCTGCGGGGCTTATGATTATTTCAGAAGTTAAAAGAGATGATACGCGGCCGCTGTCAGCGGGAACGGAGGGTGTATTTTCCCCCGCAAAGCAGGCGCGGGTGGGAAGGGTGGGGGCGTTGCGCCGGGGGTCACTCAGAAGAGGTGGGGGAGAGGGGCTGCGCCCCGCTGGGGACAAACCGCGGGGGTGAGCTGAGGGCAGCGGCTGCCCAGCCCGGCGCTCCTCTCGTAACCGGTCCCCGAAGCCCCCAAGACCCGCTCTCCATNNGGGAAAAAAAAAAAAAAAAAAAAAAAAAAAAAAAAAAAAAAAGCCGGAAAGGTCACATAATAATGAGCTCTTACAGCAAACACACTCTTCCCTTCCCCCTTTCTCTTTCTTCTATCTCACAATAAAATCATCTCCTTCAATTTGCCATGATCGTCGCGACCAGGAGCCAGGTGATTATCCTAATTAATGTCTATCTAATTAAATTACTGTCAGCGGTTAACCAATGGCAGAAGCCGTTTCATCCTCTCCACAAGCAGCAAGATCAAAAGTGAGTCTTTCCTGATTGCTGCATAGTGTCAATTGGCCAATCTCTTCTCCCTGGGAAGAGAAAAAAAAAAAAAAAAAAAAA